>JAZDUH010000327.1:18420000-18602500 GCA_036419115.1 Scarus forsteni
GTAGGCAAACAAAAATGTTTGAGTTTATGTAATATGGTTTAAGTTTATCTTTGGTCATCTCAGAACATTTTTACATGTTCATATAAGATTGTTTATGAAGAGAATCCTGTTGAAATTCACACATATATATATATATATATATATATATATATATATATATATACGTTTTAAGCATGTTATTTGTAACAAAATATGGACAAATACTTGTCAGAAGAGTTTACTTTTATTCCTCATGACAAAAGGGAGCAAAGCTTTATTCAAAAGACACTTCCTGAAACATTTATTGATTAAAAAAGGCAAAAAAGACCAGGTGAGCATTTTTAATTTTAGTATTAACTATGATTTTTTTTTTTACTTTTGTGCTGCATATGCACAAAGACGTTATTATTGTACATTTTTTAATTTTAGATGTATTTGCTTTGCAGTTGGATTGCTCAAGCTTTCATACCACATAGCATGTTCACATGGGCATCAATATAAAAATTCAAATTGTCAACAGGTGCTTTAATTATTTGTGTATTTCTGCTTTTTATTGAATCAATATTAAATCAAATAGTGACCTAAAGAACTGGTATTGAATTGTGAGGTTCTTAATATCTACCCCTAGTCTATTTCCTACACTTAGCACACCACTCCGAGACCATGAGCTTACTGACACACAGTGTTAGGGCTTCACGCAGGTAGGACTGTCAGGTAAGCTGTTTCAGGAAGCTACTGGCACTGTTTACAGGAGGAGAGAGTGAAGTCCTGATGCCATGTGACAGCTTTTAATTTTATTCAAAGGTATGATTACATCAGGCGGCAGACAAAATTGCACCTGAGCCACAAGCATCTGTTCTCTTTTGAAGTTCCTAGACATTAATTGCTTTGTGACAAAAGCTTACCTTTTAATACTTCTCCATCAGTGATGACACAGTAGCTGCCAACCTGAGTCCTGAGCTCGTTTTGACATTGAAATTCGTGCCTCTTAAGGCAAAGTGGATTGGATGTTTGCCTGTTGAAAGAAGAACTTTTTTGTAATTGCACATCCATCTCCCTGTCTCTCTCCCTCTAATGCCCCTGCTTTTTCTAAATAATCTGACTGACAGTCTCCACTTAAGCCGCACTCTCGTTCTCTCTTTTTCTCGAACTCTATCGCACTCCTCCCCCTCACTCCGTCTCCACTCTCTCAAATCAGATTATATAATAGTATAATATATATTTCTGTCTGTAACACAGCAGCTCTTTGTCCTGATCCCCCCCCACCCCTCCATTTCCCTCTCCTTTCTGACTCTCTCAGGCCATGGTGAGGCCTGGATGCTTGAGTCAGTCCTAACGAGTTTTAATCGTTGACTGAATCCAGCAAGGGCCAGCCGATCGTTAATTAAAATAAGCCCCGCTCACCTCTCCCTTGGTACCCTACCCCACCTCCCACTGTAAACACATTTCATTTGGAGATGCCTGCAGGGAAGACAGGAGGCAGAACAAAGATGAAAAGATTGGAAGGAGGAGCAAAATTTGGCTCAGTGTACATCTCAGGTTGAGGATGAAGGAATTAGGAAGCATTGAGGAGATTAAATATTTGATTCAGCTTCTTTAAAATGAACAAGAGGTCAATCTTGATCTGCAGTTGCCTTGTCAGCGATGTTTTTCAAAGACTGATTGATTGACACAAAGTTTCCCGAGTGTATCAGACCCCCTTGTCATTCTTTGTTCTCTCCATCAGATGCTCTGTCACACACAGCATCTGATCTGCATTAGAGGATGATTTTCTGTCCATTAGCTCGGCCACTCTCCATTAAACTGAAGGGACCTCATCAGTATGGAGAGCAGACGTAGCTAAACAATGCTGCTGTGTTTTACTATGCAGGTTGCAACCTTGTTCCATTGTTTCGCCCTCTGACTCATCCCGCCTGAATGTGTGTGTGAGGGAGAGATTCCCCTGTCATTACGGTTACCAGCTTGCATGTCTTGGATTGAACAGAGGGGATCACAGTGTGTGTGTGAAGCTGCAAACATGTGTAGAGGATGTCTGAAGGGTACTCGTGTCTGCTGGTGGCTGTGCATAGTAGGACATACGATTTTCTTTGACTGTTGCCATCTTTCACTTCTCTAATCTGAAACAGGGCACAGGGGCAACACCTGACCCAATCACCCAGGGATTGTCAGTCCGATTGGATTTTGATTGTGTGACAAGAAGCCTTCAATACTAATTTGTTTTTTGAAGGTCACATGTAGGGCTGAACAACTTTAGGAAAAGATCTAATTTTCGATTTTTCTGGCAGATATTGTGATTGCAATTCAATGCTTCAGTGCAGTATTGTCTATCTTTACAGTATGGACAACGGTAAGGAAATCAATTATGAAAAGTACATAACACATTATTCATCATCTACAACTGTAATAGTGATGACAATATGTTTTTATTATTCAAGGGATACTCCTATTTCTACTCCTAAACAGAGGCTTCGTATTGTTGACCTGCTTACCAGCACTTTCATACGTGCAAATGGTCTGCAAATTTGTAAAATAGTATGTGTGTAATAGTTGACACAACAGATCCTGGGTCAGTCAGGAGCAATGCAGAAATTGTGTTGTCTAAATTTTTGATTTCGATACAGAAACAATAAATCGGTTAGCTGTAGTCCCATGTTTTATTGCTTTTATATAGACGGGTCTTGGGGTCCTTTGAACATATTTTGAAGATTCTAAAATTCACTCAGATATTGAATTTTGGCATGCCTATGAAACTCTCTGTTTCAGAACATGTTACACTGGCCCCGTTTACATGGGTCAAATAATCCTATTTACAATCAGATTGAAAGGTCAATCAGATTAGAAATGTCTCATGTAAACTCCTTAGCCAATCGGATTCACCCGGATCTGATTGTGTTTCGGATCGGATTGTAAGAGGTAGTCTACGCCGATTTATAATCCGCTCTATGCTTCATGAAAACGGCTGAGTGGAGCGGATTAGGTTGATCAAGAGGATTGTTCGGTCTGCGCAGGGGCTCCGTAGTACGTAAGAGGCACGTAGTGACGTACGCAGAGCGTCCCCAAATAAACATGGCGAACAAACAGAAGAACTGGACAGTGGAGGAAACAAACTTTTTAATAGAAACCCTGCGAGAGTTAAAAATTGTTGATGTTAATGTAGCCATAACACAATAAGCGTCCCCAACAAAATACAACATGGATCCATCTTTCTAGAGGTAAACAGGAAGCAGGAAGTGCACCTCTTCTTCTCTTACACATTTGCAGGTAGTGGCAGAGTGACCTTCTGCGCATGTCAAAACAAAAAATACAATGTAATTCAGCTGGGGCCATGCAAATGCAGATTGAACGTGGATCTCTTTACTCAAAGTTCATGTATACAGATCGAATCAGATTCACTTTATCCGATTAATTTCAATCAGATTGAGAAAAACTACCCATGTAAACAGGGCCAGTGTAAATCCTTAGTAGCTGTCTCTGAACACATCCCTCTCAAGAAGTTGATCTGGCTTTCAAGTGCTGTGCTTTAAGGTTTACTGCCTAGACATGTCATTCTTCCACTAGAACAATGATGACTCAGGGATTGTCATCAATCTTGACATCAATCGGGGAAGCTCTTCAGGCAGATTGTTTTGGCATGCCTTTTCTGAAAGAAGAAGAAAGCAAAAGAAAAGTTTTGCTGTGTTGTTGGTTTTTTTAGATGAAACTAGGGATGGGATGATACACTTAAACTCATGATACGCTGCACCTCAGTATGCCCACGTCACGATACGATACGTCACGATACAATATCAAAAAAGATAAAATATTACTGTGTAATTACAACTTATTTGTTTTTGTTTGAGTTGCACACAGGAAAACACAAGGCCTTAAAGGCCAAACACAAACAATAACACTCTCTCTAACCCTAGAGAGGTTAGAGAGAGTGTATGCTAGCGAGTGGTAGGCTCATTTTCGCCGTCTTCGTCTTTTTTAATGAGAAAGCCAAAATACTTCCAGACAGATAACATGTATCCAGGCGGAGCGTCCTCCATTTCGATCTCATTCGACACCATCATTCGGCTTTTAGAGGCAAGGTAGTTTTTTCAAACTTATTTTATTGCATTTCGTCACGTACTGTATCTCGATATATTGCCAAATGATATTTTATCCCATCCCTAGATGAAACCCTGAGTTGCTTTTTTATATATTAACCAGAGCTCTCGGTTGACTGCATAGCTGGGTTTCCTGGTCACGGTTTTTGGCATTTACCATTCCAAGTTTTCTGTTTTCTGAGGAGAACAACAAAGGTTAAGGATGAGAATTATTAAGACTTCAGTGATACCAGTTCCATAATCACTTCTGTTAATCCATCCAATTGTTTAATGGAAGGAATTGAAAAGGGAATTAGAAATCAAAAAGGCTAATGATATTGATTCCTTGTAAAAAATGATCAATTCTCCCCACTCTTTACAAGAAACAACCTAAAAAAACATTTCCCAAAACATACTTAAAACAGTTTATGATATGGACACACATGTGTTTTTTTTTATTTTGAAAAACATCTTTTTCTGTAGTCTTTCAAGAAAACTGGGGAGAGATTGAGCAAGCCTTAAATCTGTCAGATTCATCACAAGTCGATCAGAGGCTCGCAGACACATTTTGCCTGCAGCCCAATAAATCAACACTTGTTGCTACTGCCCTTTAGTCCTGAACGGCCTGGTCATTTACTGACAAGGAACATTTGTTTTAGCTCGAAGCTTTGCAAAATATAGTTGCAAAATGACAGACATGAAAGCTGCCTTGCTAGGTTAACCCTCTCCTGGGGACAAAATAAGTCAAAAATGATAGAGATAATTTTGCAGGGATGATGGCCAAGGTTAGGGATGGGAACTTATAAGATTTTATCCATACCAGTGCTATTAACAATCCAGCTAATTGATCCAATTCTCTAACAATTCCCTTATTGATTCCTGCAGAGTTTCCATGTGGGCAAATGTTGGCATGCAGATTTTCTGTAGAAACAATGTCAAACACAGGTCACAGCATAAATAACTGCTTCTGCAAGTTTCTGATGTTTCCACTCATTTGAGGTTTGTAAAACAATAAGCCACAATTCTGACGCTTCTGAACCCTGTCAGTGGAAGGAATTGATAGGAGAATTGAGTAGCAAAACAACTAATGTTGTTGATTCGTTGATGGAGCTGTTAATGTTTCTCAACTGGAATTGGTTTTTGATTCCCATCTCTAGCCCGGGTGATTCATAACCTTGATCAAACCTTGATCAAACTGCTGTGAGTAACACGGTCAGTATTCTTATGTCTTCGTTTAGGGGTAGGAGCTTTAGAGAAAATTCAGTTAACTCTTGAGTAAACATTCGAGCATCTCAAAAGATGCTTGTTGCTTCATTGTTAGCCTTAAGTTTCTCTTGTGCCAAGCCAGAAAGTAGAGACGGAACAAACAAGCAGACAACAGGTGAGTGTATTTCAGACTTGAAAAGGCCCGCTGAGGACATTTACTCCACTTGGTGAAGGCTCTTCAGTAGAAACCTCCGAGTGACTGACAGCACAGCAGAGAAGGAGAAGGAGGAGGAGGTGATTAGAGGAAGCCTGGGGTTTGCTCTTGTCAAACTTAAAATCTCTTGTGCCCTCACTGCACACACATGGGCACAAACTCACACAGAGTGCTGGCATGGGTGATGGCAGAGCCGGAGACTCTGTGGCTGGTTTTACAATCAGTCACTTAGTTCTGACAGAACTTGGATGAGACATGGTCGATAAGAAACAGTCGTGTGCACTCAAACAAATACACTGGAGGGTGCATACTGGGCAGAGCTGGGTCAATATCTGTCAGAAAGCTCACCAGTCAGACATAACCCTGCTCTCCCAAAGCACGCACGTCTGACTGAAGCCTCAATCAAAACTGTTTTATTAAAGGCTGCTGTCTGCTGGTTCAGATCTGTAATGTGGAGCAGCTTACTTATTTTTGTCACGTTTTAAATGTAGGAGGAGCTGGTGTTGCCCTATGTTAATGGCACAGCATCTTTGAAGAGGCATTTAGTGCTCAACCAAGAAAACCCAGCTACAGTGAGACTAGGGGTGGACGATATGACAAAAATATCATATCACGATTTCTTAAAAATAAAATCACGATCACGATTTTTTCACCATTCTTTTTTACGTTGATTTTTCTAGACTAATTTGCATATTTGACCATTTTTCCCTATGTTTAACATATAAAACATGTAAAACCCTAAAAGAAAAAAAAAATACAAAGCCAAAGAAACTTTCTGAACAGGTTTTAATTTAAATAGTGCAGTTTTTATAAAAATGTGCAATAAATGTAAACATAAAAGGTAATGAACAACAATATCAACTTTATCTCTTAAAGTGCAACAATTTAGAACAAATGTTATCTAACTGCAATGTCAATAATCTGAGTGAATAATACAGCTGCTTTAGAACAGATTTTTGTTCAGACATTTTATCTCCTTTTCTCTTTCCACCATGGCTTCACGCTACATAACCAAACAGGAGATACCACCTAACACTGCGCATAATGTGCTACGATTGACTAATTCAGGTGCGCGTCACAGTCTCTGCGCCCATACAGACGATCTGATGATCTTTCTGCTTTATGAGATTATCCCCACGTTATAATCCTTAACGATATAATATCGTCATATCGCACACCCCGAAGTGAGACGCTACAAAATAACTAGCCTCATCATTTGCCCGGGTCACCCTTTCAAGCCAAAGCCTTTGCTGCTCTGTTGCAAAGTCTGTTGGTATTTTCTCTTTATTACTTTTCTTACTTTACTCCATTTAGTGTCTACTGCTAGTATGACTCACCTTCTTCAATCATGTTGCATACAGCTTTTTATTTTTCTGATCTGTTCATCTGATTTATTCTCTTTTCTGTTTCATTCTAGCTTGTTCTAATAAGACAGCAGGTCTTAGAATAGCATTTTTTAAAACAAAATATTTAGTTTTCATTTTCATTTGCCACAGATTATAGCAATTTCATTTTTCGATCAAACATAAATCAAGCAAACACACATACACAAATTAAGGAATAAGTAGAAAAGGAGAAAGGAAAAAAATACATGCATAAATAACACCCAGAGTGTACAGTAGTGCAGCAAACTTGTCGGTCTCCTTGATACAAAACATTTTGTACAGTTTTTCTTTTCAGTTTTGTGGTTGTTTTTTTCAGTGCATGGAGAAGAGTAAAAGAGGCAAGTATTTATCATAACAAAAATAATGACATAAGTTTAGTTGGCCTGTAACTGTGAGGTAAAGGAATGTGGAAATTTAAAAAAATAAAACAATATATTTACAAATACATGTTTTCCTGTTTTCCTATCCTTTCTGATTCCTTCTTGCCCAATATAATAAAACAAAAGTCTTCTAATTCCAAAGTTATCAGTTTTAAATGTTAAACACAACCATTAAAAGACTGAATGCAGAGTGTAAGATCCCTGAAAATAAAACAACAACAAACCCTCAGGAAATGACTATTTTCCCCCTTTTGTGCCAGTTTCACTACTTTATTTGTCTCCTAAGTTCAGTGGAAAAAGTTACACAAGGAGTGCAGATTAAATGTTACAGGGAAAGAAACCAATTTCAGTTTCCTGTTTGTATTTTGAAGAATCTAAATCTGCCCATTCTTTCCATATTGTATGGTGACTTCATTGAAGCAGAGGGCAGATATTTTTAAACCAGCTGTTATTGCAAAAATGTCTCCAGCACAATATGTTATTGTCCAGCATCATTAGCTCGCTGGCAGGCTTCACTGCCCTTGCTCTGGCCCCAAAATGGGTGCCTTCGCTGTTGCCGCTCTTCTGTCAGCCTGAGGGCCAGGTTGTCAGAGGGGACACTTCCTGACAGTTCGGTCTTTATCTTTCCCTGGAGAGAGATGCTGAAGTCAGCCAAATCCCGGGGCAGCTAAATATGCAGTGTGGCAATGTGGAAGAAAATAGGACTGATTTCATTTTGGAGCTTACGTTACGGTTCAAGGTATTACAATTGAGTGAGAGTAGGTTATCGAGAAACACTGAAATGCTGAGCTGGGAGTTCTGCGTTCAGCTTGGTGGAGCTGTGTGACTGACTGCTGAACCAGCCTCTACTTATTCATCTTAGCCTCCCACGCTAAACTACACTTGTAAATTCTAAATACACCCACTCCTGAGGTCCAACAGCATATTCGTGCAGTTGGAAATCCATTTGCTCTAATCATCTTCATTGCACACAGCTTGCCTTGGGTGTCTGCTTGTTGGCTGTAGGGTCTGAAAATCCCATTCCCCCCACACACACACTATCTCCCCCTGGCACGGGTAAACCGATTACTCACACAGAAACCTGACGGCCAATAAGTGCTTCTCCCTCAGTACCCTGGCCTGGCACCAGAGTTTCATAATTTAATGGAGTCCACCAATCAACAGGCGCACACACACACATATGTACAGCCATACACAAAGTTGCACTCAGGAAGGTTTGATTGATTGGTGCTGCAACAGCACTGACAGCAATGGGGTCGTTAGTGGCCTGGAGCAGCAATGTAGCCACTGACATTAGCATCAGAGGTGGACCCCAGACCAGTGCAGTGCAAAGCTGAGGGGAGGGAGGTCGTTTTTACAGAGAGGTCATTAGGCCTCAGCTTTAAGAGAAAGGAAAATGGGTGGGATCAGTTTAATGAATAGATGCAACAGTTACAAAAGTACATGCTGATACATGTGCTGATGTTTGAAATTAAGTTGAGTCACTTGGGTGTGCCACACTATAAACTGATATTGATATGTGTTGTTTCGATCTTCTGAACACTGAAGCTCATGTTAGCATCAACAAATCGACATTCTATGTTAAGAAACACCTTTTACCTCTGAATAAAACGTAGGTAGTAGAAAGATGTAACCATGTGAAATGTATTTGATTATTTATTGCTGCATTTTGTCACAATTCTCAGAAAGTTTCTATTATCTCTAATATTTGATCAGGTTACTGCCTCAGCCCAATAAGAAGAAAACTTCTGCTCTGAATCAGCAGTTAGCCAGGCCTGATGTCAGCACTTGGAGAGCTGTTTGAGAAGACAGGTGTCTACTGGCTTTTTGTGAAAATTCAAGCTTCAGAAAAACAGGTGATATTTTTTTAATCCCCTACCATGATTGCATTTACAAAAAAAAAATATCCCACTTTTAGTAACTAAGTATCAAAAAAGACTTTCCCTTCAATACCCATCTGTTCACTCACCGGTCAACTCACTGTATGTAGGTCAAATCCTGGAAATCATCTGGATCAGGACTTTCCTATCCAGACCCAGGATTGAGTCAGCAGCTGTTTTGACATAAACAGCATTGCTTGCAGTGCCGTTTAGTTCTAAATAAAACAATGTCTCTTTAAGACTGCTTTATTATGGAAAAAAAACATTACAATTAGTTTGCTTGATGCTGATCTCTAAATTTCAAAGTTTGATTGCTCAGTGACCTTATGACATCAGTGCAATTGCTTTTAATGAGTAGTAGATGAACCATATTGCATTGCAAAATAGCCACAGGGTATGCCAAACTATTTTATATCGTCTTAAATACCCTTTTTAATGAATTACTAATCAATACTAGAACAATTCTGGATCACCACACACTCTGATACGAGGGCTGAGTCTCTGCTCATGTCTGCACATGTGGGACTCCTCCACTGGCATTGCAAGGGAAGCTGGGTAATGAAGTGACACTGAAAAATGTTGACTTGTTTGCAAATAAACTACAGTTCCCATAATGACAGAAAAGGAGCAGAACCCTCGGAGCAGCTGAGAAGCAATGTATGGGATTTGCCATCATAAACTTCAATGTTTCTTCTCACATCAGTCTGGATCAGATCCAGATGAAATAGATCGGGATGATAGAGTAATATATTTTATACATTTTGAAGCGAATCCATCAAGTGATATCAGAGATACTGTATGATTTATTTAAAATATGGCCCAATGTTAACTTATAGGATATTTTTTTTATCCAGACAAATATGCAGCTCACCACTAAAATGTAATGGCTTCTTCCTTGGATGAAACAACACTTTGTTAAAATTTTCATGTACATCCATCCAGCGGTTTTTGTGTTATCTTTCGAACAGACAGATAAACGAACAAACATACAAACACACACAGTCAGACCCTGGTGAAAACATAACCTTCTTGGCGGAGGTAATAAAAGGACTAAAAAGTGAGAAGCATGATCAAGTAAACGTTAACATATGTTTCACCAGTTTTTTACAGGCTGTAAATCATCAGTTCATCAGTTTTTTACAGGCTGTAAAATGTTTTTCTTATGTCAACTGAGATGATTTAGGATGTTTTTAAGTTGTTAAAGAATTCTGCTTTAATGAAACAAACTCCCAAAAGTATGAAGACAAGGAAGTGGAAATGGTGACATCTAATCAAACATCACATTATGATTTTTCTTACATCATTTAGACAGTATGTACATCACCTGGCTTATACTATTTATATTTTTTATATTTGTTCTGCTTCCTCTATAGTTCTTTCACCACATTCTATATCTCAAGTTATTTTTTTTTAGAAATGAATGTGAATAGGTAGAAATTAAACAAACTGTCATAAACTGTGTGGAAAAAAGTCTACTTGAACCTATATGTGGTTCTGTAATACAAACTGATTAAAATGCTGCTTGTGATTTTTGATGTATTGTAAAATTAATATTTTTATGCACAACCAAGCACGTTATTGAGTAGTGACTCATACGCCCGCAGCTCCTTCAGCAGCAAACTTCTAATCAAAACTAACATAAAATTGAATCATAAATGTAGTATTAAAAGTGTATTTAAACTAAAGTCAAAGAGAAGCACTGGTGTGAAGGTTGTTTTTACGGTAGCTAATGATTTTTAATTTCACAACTTCAAGATGTTTGAATGTAATGAAGATGATTTTCGAGACACCGTGTGCACGTTGTAATTCATGCACTCACAGAAAGTCATTAAGAGGGGTAATGATTATTAATGAGGCCGCGATAAATTCATTCAGTGAAATATGAGCCTGTTGTTTCCTGTCTGCGCGCTCATGACTGAGAGCGACTCCGCTGGATTTTGTCATTAAAGGAGACATTACTGATGCTGTAATGACACTCCCAAGTCACTGAGCAGGAAGAGGCACAGTTAATTAAAGCGTTATTTTTATGAGTTTAATATACCTGAAAAGTTCTAACACTGCTTCAATATGCCAATCAAAATGTTATTTATTAGAGAGAGTAGGGCTGGGAGATCAGCATGACCCAAAAATCATTTCACTATATTTTTCTTTATTCTAAACTAATATATTCAGCTTATATACACATGGAAATAAAAGAACTCGGTTTATTAAGTCTGCTTGGGTTCATAGCAGTTCATAGCATTGTAGCAACTAATTATGTGGTTCACTTTCAGGAATGATCCTTGTTGGGCCGTTCAAAATAAAAGCACCCTAACAGTAGTTATACATGGGGCCTTTATTGTGCAAAACTGTCAGATGCCACGTTAATCATCTTCAAAGCTTTTCAGGCTGTAAGTACCTGAGAGAGTATTGAGCTGCAGTGTTTTCACTCACTTCTTTGACCAAGAGTAGAGACTCAGCCTGCTTCTTTGACTTATCCTGGACATAAAGAGGAAAGCATGTCATAGTTTTAAACACACCCTCTTGCAGCCATTCAAGTCGTTCCAGTGGTGTTTATAATCACAAGTGCTAAACAAAAAAGGTCTTTGAACTGTAATGTGGTGAAGCGATAATAAAGAAAGAAAAGCAGGGAAGTTCAATCAATATGTTGCCATTATCACAGACATCAACCTGTTAGAGAGAGCACACTTTTACTTTATTGCTGTGAAGTGATATCATGAACATGCAAAGTGCACTCTGGGTATTTCAGGCAACCTGAGGATGTGATGCATATCCTGAAGCAGAGACCACATCACTATATAAATTGTGATACATGTACATTGTGGACATTGACGACACCTTTAAAGCGCCTTACAACTTAAATTTCAGGTCTTCAGGGATCATGTGCTCCATCTTTGAGTTTGACTTCTGCTTCTGATTTGCAATTGGGATGAATTTACTAACAATGATAATTTTGACAGCACTTTTTATTATAGTTTTAGTTTTTTCCTAAAATATCTTTTTGTTTCAGACGTCTATATTGTTTTAATTTTAGTCTAGCGTTAGTTGATGAAATTTCACAACATTTTAGAAGACTAAAACATGAATTGTAAAGGGTAAGGTATTTTTATGTTTCCTTGAATTTCTGAAGACATGTTTTACACTTGGATCTCGCCACCATCAAACTAAGGAAGTTGAGATTGGATGTCCCTCTTGACTCATCCAACCTTTCCATACAACCAAAGAAGCTGTGATTCCTAATTTGTCAGACATTTTAGTCTAGTTTTGATTTGTTGACAAAAATGTCAGTTAATTTAGTTTTGGTTTTTTTCAGTTTTTAGTTTTTTGTACACTTGTTTTTTTAGTTATAGTCAAGTTTTCATCAGGGGAAAGAATGTTGTTGATGAAAACTATGACGAACATAGTAAGTCGACTAAATTACCACTGCTGATCAAACGTGGAGTTCCAGCTGTATCAGTTATTTTAAAAATGTGTATTTGTACGTGTATGAGCAAAGAGGATGTGCAGTATAGTTTAATCAGTTTTTCTTGCACAAGACCAAGTGGAAGCCCGGGGGAAGAGAGTTTCCTTAGACAGGTCTGAAACTGAACTGCTTGTGAAAAGCCACTTTGTGAGGCTACTGTGATGGCTTGTAGTTTGAGCAAGTGTGTTGTGGTGTGGTGTTGGTTGGCTTCTGCTGAGCCCATTAACACTCAAAAATGTTTTAAACAGTAACGACAAATCTATTTTGAGGCAGAAAAGATGCGTGAAAGTATTAATACTTATTTACGGTAAGTTAACACAATCTACTTTGAACAAAATATTAATACTTACGGAACAGGGGTGAAAAGGAAAAATTGACATGTACTCACGTGCAGCTTTGTGAAACAGTTTTTTTTAGCTGAGGCGCCGACATGATGGTTAGTAGCATATTTTTATATAAATGTCACATCCACAGCTTGCTCTGATATTTCTCTTTGAGACAAAGGTGTGCCTGAAATGATCAAACTAGCCTGTGATTTCTGTTCTCTTGTTCTTTTTGCACTCCACACTATGCAATTATGATATTTTACTTTT
Source organism: Scarus forsteni (assembly GCA_036419115.1). NCBI lineage: Eukaryota > Metazoa > Chordata > Actinopteri > Labriformes > Labridae > Scarus > Scarus forsteni. Next base: position 18,433,168 of record JAZDUH010000327.1, read on the forward strand.
AACTCTACAAAGATTTGGATTTCATTTGCTTTGTGATTTTACGTTGCTGCTACCTTGGCAACGTCTCTCTCATAAATGAGACTTTTAGTTTCATTGGACTTCCTGGCAAGATAAATGTATAATAGATGAGTACTTGCTGCAGGTTGCGACGCTAATAAAGATACAACTCTAAACTTTAATGTCTCTGCCTCTGTGGCCAGGAAAGTTCAGTAAGAACTCAGACATAAAAAGGTGAAAACTCAGTGTAATTGGTTTAAGATAGGGAGTCGCATTCATTTGGCTCTAATGTGAATGTTTTCTTTAGTGTGCCAAAGGATGTGGCTTGGAAATAAGTTGAGTTCTTAGTAAAAAAATGTAATCATGTTTGTTGAAGAACTACCTTTTTCCTTCACTGGTTCATGATTTATTTTTTCATGTCATTTCTAAGTACTTCTTGACTTTGTAAAGGAGCTTGCAGGTTAGAAAATTACCCCTGTGATATTTGGCAAATATTGGTCTAAATCTGTGTTGATTTTTTATGTTTTGCTATTCAGCGAAGAGATATAGAGATTTAACCTTTGGTTTGTAAAACTTAGCCATCTACAGTTAATACAATTCTATAAAAATACAGAGTATTAAAACTCACAGATGTGCTGGGCAATTTACTGAGTTCTAATGGGAATTACAGTTTTAGTCCCTCACCATCATGAAAAGGGGATACTTAGTGTGTAAATACTAGTTTGGTATGCTATGTATTTAGATGATATATTTTTTTTCATTTATTGGTAATTACTCATTTCTTTTGAAAAGCAGAGCTGGATTCATTGGGGGGCTGATTGTTTTCAGCTGATATTTAAATAACAAATCTTAATGTGCTGGTCAGAACAATGGTTACACCTCATTACATAGTTTAAGGCATTCTTAAAACGTCTTGAAAGGGTTGTATTTGATTTTCTGAAATATAAAACGATGTTACAAAGTCTATATTTTAGTTGTCTTCGACTTTAGTGAATCACTTTGGTGAAGAATGTCCACCTCAAATGTGGAGAACTCAAAAAAAGAAGTGTTATTAATGTGACGATATGGGGTGCTGGTTTGGCGGAGTGGTTAGCAACCAGGCACCCCATGTACTCGCTTCTGTCGGTCCAGGTTCGAATCCCACCTGTAACCAGTTTGCAGAGTGTCTTCCCCTTCTCTCTCTCCCCCTTTCACAAGCCTGTCCACTGTCTCTCTACTATCATTAAAGGCACAAAATGCCCAAAAAATACATAAAAAAAAAAGAAAAAAAAAATTAATGTGACGGTATAAGGTTTGAAAAGTTTAATTACACCTTTCGATACGTTGTTACCAAAATATGTAGCTAGCCTGATGGAGACGGTAAAAGAACAAGCATGTACTCAAAACGCAGTACAGGTTAAGGAACCCAAGTTCTTCGGTAGTTCACTTCATTATGTTTTAATAACACTTATAACTCTGCTTGTTGGATTTTAGATTCATACAATGTATGAATGATATGACTCATAAATATAAATAGGATTAACTAGTCCAATGTTTATCATCTACAATGATAGTAATGGAGACTTTGATACTCAAAAGAGAAAACAATAAGACGACTAAAAAATTGGTGATAGTGCCAATTATGTTATTTTACCAAAGTATTTTCACCACAGCAGATACCTTCAAAAGAGTTTTCATTTAGAGTTTAAGTATACTATTTTATGGCTGTTTCACTCAAAAGTGGATAAACCATTTTGAAATTATTTTTTCACTTATGTTTGGTTTCAAATCAGTTTTTTTCAGAGTGTAATCTCAATTCATTTAATTAATTATAATTAATACTGACTTTTTACACATTACAATATGCAAAAAAGACCACAAAAAACATCATATTTATTGAACAGGACATTTCAATGTAGACAATTTACAGTGTATTTTGCAATTAAAAACATGATTATTAATTAGTAAAAACAGGTAATAAAACTTAATTTGATGCATCTTTAGAGATTTCCATATTTCTCTGTTTAACTTACACCCAAATCATTATTTTTAAACATCATAAAACATGATCAGTACCATCTGATCTCACTCAGAGGTGTATGGCTGGTATAAGCAGCTAAAAATATATGAAGAGGTCCGCATACAAAAAAAAAAAAAAAAAAAAAAAAAAAAAAAAAAAAAAAAAAAAAAAAAAAAAAAAAAAAAAAAAAAAAAAAAAAAAAAAAAAAAAAAAAAAAAAAAAGTAGCTCCCTTGAAATTTTATTTTCAGATAGTGACGTTTCGAGCGTGATCGCTCTTCCTCAGACTTTACATAGTGGTCAGTGAGAAGCCATCTAAATAGAAGTAAGTATACACGTGGTCAGACTCAGCTGGAACTCATCGACAGTTATCAACAAACAACAAGGTACCCCCTCAGCAGAAACAGGCAGTGTTTTAAATTGTCACATTATCTCATATATGTACACTTAAACATAACGTGAGTGAATATATAAACCCATATCTGATACATCCCCATACACAACCTCCATAAAATAAACCCAACCCAAATTAAACCCAAAATATATAAATGTTTTCCATAAATATATATACACGTATATACATACACAAACAAATCCTACATGTACACATATCCATTCATATACATACCCACATACATATAACAGAAATCTTTACCCACTAGCATACCTATATATACATACACATCAAACGATACACGTAACCTTTCTGCATGCATACAAATATATATAACCCCCTACATTCACTGTACATATATATAGATATGACATACTGAGTAGTCAGCAACATAATGGAATGGAACTTAACATGTGTTAAAGTACATATATAATAATACATCTTTGCAACAAGGATAAAATAACATCTTAAACCCGATGTACATTATATACACAGCAGTTGCTATGTAGAAAATCATGTAGTTATCAATATGGTATAAGCTGAAAGCTGAAAACTTGCTGGGACATCTCCAATGCATACTTTTTAAGCGATGAAAATGTATGAATGTAAATTGTCAATATGTTGAATCAAAAAGCAATAGTGGTAAAATTAGAGATCTCATTATGAATCAGAGTAATTGTGACCTTATTTCTTGACATCAAGCCGCCCTCATCCACAATCTTCTCTTACATTCAGCTGACTTTTTTTTCGAAGATCCACTGGTGTGGTTTTGTGCCTACAGCTGTAGTTACATTCTGAGGTCAGGCCTTCTGTGAGCAGCGATGGGAAGCATCTCTGCTGCTGTGAGAACTTTTGTGAACATTCTGAGGGTGTATTTCTGTGTGCTTTTGGTGCTCTAGTACAGTACAGCTCCACCTCATTGATATTCCCGAGCGGCTCTTGACATTAGGGAATCATTAGAGTCTGACGGGAGCGAGTCGGGGGTCCGTTGTGGATTCTCATCGCTGCTTTCCTTCACCTTCACTCTTCACCTTCATTTTCGAGTTTTTCTCCTGCACGCGCCAACATTGTATGAATGAAGGATCAGTGATGGTGTTTTCCTCCTCTCCTTGGGTGCAGAGGTGATTAAAGTTGATGTTAAATTAATAGTTTAAGCTCCTTCTCTCATGCCTGGGTGGGCTCAAGTTTGTGAGCACACAGCGGTGTAATGGAAAACAATGTCTGTGTGTGTAGAGGTTGTTTGTCACCGAGGGAGATTTATTCGTATTAGCCGTTATCTTCGGAGCAGGCGGCGGGGCGGAGTCAGACTAAGGTCGTACAGTTAAATGTGACACAGCCGTCTCTCTGAGATGAGTCAGACTTGAAGAAAAAATAAATCAAGATAAATAATGAAAGTAAAAACCATCATGTGTTGTGCTATTAAGTGACATGTGGAGTGCAGACAAGCCATCTGGGTATTTCCAGCCTGAATCATCTCCAAAAACAACAAACAAAATCATGAATTTTTCACATTTAATTCTGTTTATGAAAACATTAATTGCAAACTCACATCATCAAATAATAATATGATGCTTACTCCAAATCAGGTTTCATGTTTTAAATAGATATTTCAAATTACAGTTTGAAGATTAATTTCTTTTCAATAAGCATCATTATCTGTAGACACTTTGGAGAATGTTTGCAGCTGTTGGTGTTTAATTTATGGGCATCATCAAGTTGTTTTATGAGCAAATTGTTTTGTCTGAATATGCCACAATAAAACAAGAACTGCTGCTTGAGTTTGTTTGTTGTTAACAGAGAAAGTAGTGAATATCTCATGTGGCTTTCAATTTATTTTTTGTACAGCGTGTGACTTGACAAAGACTCAGCAGGTGTCTTCAGGCCTGAAAAATTAAGCTTTAACGCCCACCCACGGAGAAGAGTGCATCATTTAGAAACACGCACACACATGCTGTTATTAGAATGAGCAAAAACAAATGCAGCACATTATTTCATATTTAAAAAGTCTGATCGAGAAAATGTTCTGCTACGCTAAAACCATCATGCAGCATTTACAAGTCATTTTATCATTCTATAAATCCTGTCGTGCCAAAAAAAAGTATAGATCCCAACTATGTGCCGGGGTGACTTCACTAAAACTTCAACTGTCCACTTGACTAAACAAAAGTTGATAAAATACCCATGACAACATGCCCAGAGTGTATCACAGAGTTAGTAGGAAACAGTATGAAACAGATTTTCTGAGTTTGACTAACATTAGCAGTTGTAGCAACCCCTCAATCTTCCTCCGAAGTTAAAGTTCACATGCTGAAATGGAATACGTGTTCGTTTAGTCACCATATTTATAATAATAATAATAATATAATAAACTTTATTTATATAGCACTTTTCAAAACAAATGTTACAAAGTGTTTTACATAATAAAAGCAGGCAGAATAGGAGAAGACAGTAAATAAGAATAAACAACAAATAAAAGAAGGAAATAGCATCTAGGAAATAAAAACAATAAAAACAATAAAAGAGTAAAACAATTAAGACAACAAGTGATAAAGGATTTAAGAAGCTGCCCATGACACTGTCGGAGTGAAAGCAGCATTTCAACAATTAAAACACGCTCAGCTAAAATCTCCAGTAAAAGCACATCTGTAAAAATGTGTCTTTAAAAGAGACTTAAAAGAGGACAAAGAGTCTGCCATTCTGATCTCCTCAGGCAGACTCTTCCATAGGATTGGAGCTCTGACAGAGAAGGCCCGGTCACCTCTGGTCCTCAGCCTTGACCTCGGGACAGCGAGCAGGGTCTTGGCTGAGGACCTCAAGGTATGACCAGGCACATATGGCCTGAGGAGATCAGAAATGTAGTTAGGAGCAAGACCAGAGCGTGCTTTAAAAGTCAACATTAAAATCTTGAAATCAATTCTAAAATGAATGGGGAGCCAGTGAAGAGAAGCTAAAACAGGAGTTATGTGCTCTCTCTTTTTTGTTCCTGTGAGGAGTCGTGCTGCTGCATTTTGGACTAGCTGCAACCTCTGCACACTGTGCTGGTTTAAGCATGTGTACAGAGAGTTGCAGTAGTCCAAACGAGAAAAAATAAAAGCATGAATGACAACCTTGAGATTTTTCCTAGATAAAAAATGTCCTTAATTTCGATATTTTTCTGAGCTGCATAAAACAAGACTTTACAACTAGGTTGACATGCTGGTTCAGACTGAGGTTCTCATCAAAGATGACACCTAGGTTTTTACAGCTCGATTATTTAGTGATAATATATAAGACTGACCTGGCAATATGCATAGCTTATTTACGTCTGGATAGCATAGCATTATGGCAACATAGCCATTAACCCCAGGTACAGTTGTTGCCAACGATGGGAGGATATGTTACTGTTTAGAGCATTTCAATGTTATTGCAGGCTGGACGGCGATAAAAACAGTTGTTTAACTTGCATAATTTTGTTAAGACAAAACCTGGTTCAAAATACAAATAGCCTCATATTTTCCATGGAAATTAAAAGGGTATTTCAGTTGTAAATAAATTCTACAGTGTGACTTGGTTGTAGTTTCTGTTTTTTTTTTTTTTTGGTTCTTTTTACTCATTTAGCCTGTTTACAAGATCAACAAAACATGACATACACTTTCAAGCAAACATCTGTTTGTGAATAAGACCCTGAAACTTATTGTACATTTGCCTTTAATCTGACTTTGAAGTTATCACATTTCACTCAATATTGTATTTAACCCGGGGCTTACAAATTGGCTTCTCTGCCTGAGTATGTTCACAATCACCAATGATTTAAGTGTGCCAGATTTCACATTCTACTCCTGATGAACCTCTATTCCTGCTCTTCCTGAGGAGCTTTGTTGGAGCTCGCTCCTATCATTTTTAGGCCCAAACCCCCATGTTGGCCCTGTCTGTTCTGATTGGTTGACCAGTCAGCTCTCTGTTGGCTGGTCAGTCATTTTCAATAGCCCTGCATTCTTTCTCTAGCCTGATCTGCACTGGGCTTGAACTGTCAATAAATCAATAGTGGTATGTTTTGGGGGTCTGGGGGGTTTCAGCCAGCTACTAGTGCTGTTCACAGGAGAGGTCAAAGTCCCAGTGCCACAGTCTTAAGATCTTGCACATAGAAGTACGCATCATGCACAGAAGACATGTAGACCACACTTAAGAATTTATAAAATCTGAAAAGTGTGACCTCGTTACAGGATTTGTAGTTTTCATAACAAAAGTCAAATGCAGATGCATTTGTGACCTCTTTGTCCCACAAGAAAGCCCTATGGTTTAAGGAATTTAAGTTTGCTTTAGTGATAACACACCCACAGCAACATTCACTAAGAACCTGCTTTTACAAACAATGGAAATTAGATCAATGAAAATGACAAGATTATTGGTAAAAGGTGGACTATGTGTCAAGCTGTGAGGAAGAGAAAATTATTTATCTCATCACTCACCCTCCGACTTTCTTTTTTTTTTTTTTTTTTTTTTTTTTTTTTTTTACATCCTTTATACGTCCCTCATGGGGAAATTCAGTTCTTTACACTCTGCTAAACATGCTGCACAAACACAGGCTGAAGTACACATGCACATGCAAACACAACCTAAGATCATGCATTAATGGAGAGATGTCAGAGTGATGGCTTGCTGCTCCTGAAGAAGCGCTACCGAGCAGTGTTTTGGAGGGGGGTTCAGTGCCTTGCTCAAGGGCACTTCGGCAGTGCCCAGGAAGTCAGCTGGCACCTCTCCAGCTACCAAACCAACTTCCAAACATGGTCCGGCGGGACTTGAACCAGCCACCCTTCGGCCCCCAGCCCAAGCCCTTACAGACTGAGCTACTGCCGCCCCAATAATTTCTTGATAATTTAACAAACGTGTCACCACATGGACCTTTTACTTGGACAAAGTGCCACATAAAACTAGAAAACTTGAATTTCGTAATCAAGTCTGTACTTACAAACATAGACTGAAGTGCTTTTCCAAAAAAAACCCCAGACATTTACCATGGAAACTGAGAGCTGTTGAATTTGCATATCTTCAGCACATGAATCTACATGTAAACAAAACTTCAAATACTACTCATGTGTCTGTGGATGCAGAACTTTCTCACATATTTTACTGATTTACAAGAAGTTGTTTGCTTTTTTTCTTGTAATCCCCTGCAGTGTGAAACTTGCTCTCTGGCAGCCTGCCTGCTGCTGTTGATCAAACACAGACAGTGACTCGCCCCCCCAGCTGACAGGGACCAGAACACTTCTGAAGTTTCCTTAAAGACACTTTTGCTTCCCTTTAAAGATTAAATAGAGCTATTTGAAATACATCTAAAACATGTTTACACTTTGGACATTTATAAGAGATGATTAAATGTTCACTCAGTTGGATTTTGACTGTTGGTTGCAATCTTTTAAATGAATACAAAATCAGTAACTTCAGGAGAAAAGCATGACACAGTTTATCTTCCTCTTAATCAGGTCATCATTAGAGCGACTGTCTATTTTTTTATACTGATGTTATTTTGAAAGTTTACCAGTGAAACTTCCTACTTCACATGAACTCCCTTCATGTCTTTGACTTTTTTTTAATCATTGTATCATCAATTCATCCATTTCCACTCGTGGGATGCAGGGTACATCCTGAGCCAGTTGCTCACACACCTATTGAAAACCTAGAGCCAAGAATTCACCTAGTGAGTATGTTTATGAAGTGTGGGAGGAAACCAAAGTATCCTGAGAAACCCATGCATGCACACTGAGATCATGCAAACTCCACACAGAAAGGGATGAGGGATGAGCACTAAACTGCTGTGCCACCTTGAGGGCAGAGAGGTTTATATAGGCATACAAAATCATCTATCTTAGGGAGATAGTTTTTTTCAAATATATCATGGGCTCAACTGGGACTAATACTAACTTGTTGGGAGTGTTTAAAGGGATACAACAACTTTTTTGTGTTTTTGTGTCTTGCCTCACTCAAGAGTCCATGACAAGCCGATAGACACCATGCAAATTGCCTGCAACTTTTAAAATGTCTTACAAACGTACAGCTCACTCACAACTGCAAATCAGTTCTCATTAAAAGAGCTGTTCAAAAGACTTGACTTGTTCACAAACATAACATCTCAAGCACAAACCACTGTAGAAGTCATCAAAACAAAAACCTCTGTTCAGGAGGAGTAGAAGATAATGCAATGATAGTAGAAGGTAACCTAACACAGTAAAAAAAGAGTCAAAACAAGCACACAGGATCGTTTAGAGTTGCTAAAGAGTGTATGTGATGACTGCAGGCAGAGGCAGGCTAGTGATACCCGTTGACTCCCAGTGTTTTATCTAAGCTAATTAGTGGTGGGCGAACTTTGATCGTCTTTTCTTGTTACTGCACAGTACTGAGTGAGGCTTCATTATACGACTTTAAAGTTAAAGTTGAGTGAACAGAATGAACTACTTTGCTATTTTCGCTTATTTCTTTAACCCATTTAACACTGAGTAGAGTGAGTTATTTAACCGTGCCCTCCCCTGTGCTTCATATGCCAGTTTAACAAACAGTCCATATTATGTAGTTTTTTTCTTATTTAGTCAACTATGTGTGATATTACACAGGGCTCCAGAGTGCAACCATTTTGTGTGCATATGCACCCAAAATTTGTGAGAGTGCACCTAACATTTTTTCATGGGCGCACTGGTGCACCAAGAAAAAATTTTAGGTGCACCACTACAAATCTAAGTTTTCAAAGGTAACTGAGGTAGCGGAAAAATCCACAGAAAACGGACAAGACACGGCACCTGCTCCCTCTCTTTTCTCTGTCTCAGTGTTGCATCTTCAAAGGCTGCAGCCTGTAGGCCTGCCCAAACACATGCGCACACACACACACATAGGCATACACACACACACAGTCCTCAGTATTTATCCAGTCAACTGTTAGTATGCAAATGAGCCTAGACGGAGCCTGACTGTGGTGTCAGGTTTCAGTATGGCACGGTATAACATCTTATACTTGTTTAAAAATCATTTACATTATATAAAAGGTATGGAGTATGATAATATTGTGACCTTATGGCATTCAAGGTGACCCTATGAAAAGTTTGGGTGCACCCAATTTTTGTGCTGGTGCACCTTCCAAAAAATTTTTAGGTGCACCGTTGCAACCAATGCAAAAAGTTAGTCTGGAGCCCTGTTACATTATGTCTGTTTTGATAATTAGTGTGTAAACAGACAAATGTTGGCTTATCTTCTCAAATTCAATTTAGTTGTGCAGTGCCAATTTATTTGACTTTGGCATAGGGCAAAACATGTTTGAGCTTGCTGTACAGCAGATCAAAAATTCAGTGTTAATTTGTGTGTTGGAGTGATAGTTTCTTCTTTGTAGTGTTTTTTAGTCAGAGAGAAAGATGAAGGATGGTAGATGTCATCTCTGGAGGCATGCTCAGTTGTCCCTCTCTGTGATTGTGATTGTTGCACAGAAGCTGAAACAGAAGCGAGTTGTCTGGCCTCAGATCCATTTTTCTCTGAACTTCTCCCAAATCCCATCAAACACTTCCAAAAAAAATCTAACATGCAGTTAAATCCACAAAGGAAACGTAGCCAAGCAAAAGACACACACAGACTTGTGAAAACAGCAACTTAATTTACTCAGAGCGGACCCTGAAGGTCAAGTCTTTGACGAAAATGAAATAACTTGAAAGTTGGCAGGAACAGATATCATCTGCTCCTGTATCTTCTGTGTTTATTATTTAACAGGCTCTCAGAGCAGTGAAACCAAATCAAAGTTTTATGTAGTACTGCTGCTTTCATTTAGTGAGTAAAGGTTCTAGCTGTCAGTCAACAGTGAAACAGCACAAACGCACGCACACTAAAGGGGCTCTGATATCTGTTGATGTGTTTGTTTTGGACCATAATAGTACAGCTGCTCTCTGTCGGCACCTCTAAGCAGCCGGAAAAGAGCCTCTGTCACCACTCACTGCCTCTCAGTCTGCCTCTATGTCACCATGAGGATTATGGGTAATATTCTTAGCAGCTTTCTCATTTTACTCTTGAATGAAACACAATAGAGCTAAAGCTTAAAGAGGAAGGGGAGGTGGTGGCTTTGGCAAATGTATTGGGTGTTTCCAGGCAAGTAATATTAAATCTATAAAAGTCAAAATTTGTATTGCATAGTCTGCTAGTTTGAACTAAAAAAAACAATAAAACAGGATAACAGGAGTTCTTTTTATCTCAACTCTGGGTTCCAGACCCTGGAGGCTTGCATTAGCATTTTTTAACACCACCAGCCTTTGGTTGTCCTTGCAATCTAACGCTTACATACCTGATTTGAATGTGCTTAAATTTTAATGTAGTGGTGGTGAAAAACTGATTTCATTTACATTATTGGACAGGATTGTCCAACATACAACGGCTGAGAGTGAGGTGGAGTGATTCAGCAGCTTCCGGTAGCGCTGCACAGAGGAATACATGACATGAGTCGGTTAGGTCCAGATAAACTTTACATTTCCGAAAATTTAAAGCACTTAAAAACATTTCTAGATAGCGTCCTCTTAAACTGTGGTTATATTTTTAAATGGGAGTTATTGTAGGTGGAGAAAATACCCTTTGTTCTTGATAATATTATAATAAAACATTTCATTTTTAAATCGCCTTTCATGACATTCAAGGACGCTGTACAAATTGAAACAACAAAAATACAGGAGAGCAGCGGCATCCAGTTGTGCCAGTGTCCACTCACCTGATGGTTGCAGAAAAGGAGACAGGAGGAGAGGAGAGGGGGAAAAAAAATTCCAAACTAGGCACCTGTCAGGGGAGCACAGTATGGGGCTGGAAAAAAACACTTCAGAGCATCTTGGTAAGACCTGCGACCTGTTCTACGTAACGGACTCTTACGGACTGTGGCTTTCTGAGGGAGAGGAGAAAACTCTCTGCTATATCTAATGTACTTAGGGACATATGGAGTTCCTACAACCCCACTTCAGAAATACTGAACTGTCCCTTTAATGATATTTTCTGTTACTTTAGTGGCTTATCTCTGCAGTAATGATTGACTAAAATGAACTATATCCTGCTTACAAAAGTTAAATGGTGGCGCTGAGCATAAATCTGACTGACCACTAGATAAATAATCTGTACTGGACCACATCACAGGTCCATAAAATTTTACTGCTCAAGTGCTGTTATGGTTGATCTATTCCCTGTGGCCTCTTCTCAGTTCTACTTTATTTGTTTAAGTTCCACAATCTGTTTGACAGAACAGTTTACTATGACCATATGTGGCAATAGTAAGCAATAGCAGAGAATCTGTTTCTCTGCATCTTCTGTACATAGCATGTTAAAATGTGCCTGCGTTCACCTCCAAACAAAGTGAAAAAGAGGTGCTGAATTGACCTCTTTGCCATGAAAAAGTAAAACGATGCAGGCCTTTAAATGAGGTCACAAGTATGAAGTACCTTTTTTAAGATGTTTTTTGGTCTTTTCCTCTTTAATGATCACATATAAAACAGACAGAGTGCATATCCAAATGTTATAAGTAAAAGTTAAGAGTTAGGGGGAATTAAAGATCCTTAAGTTGAAACTCTATCAAACATAAAATGACATTTGTAATTAATTTTCTCCTGCAGACCCATGTATGTGTTCCTCTTATTGTTATTGTTAAGGAAGGTTGAAAACAGATGTATAACTTTTGGCCAATATCCGATATGCCCACATTTCCAGAGTCACCATTAGCAGTTACCAATGCCGATTTTTTTTTTTGTGTGTGTGTGTGTGCATAAAGCCCCCTGTCCGCCGAAATTTACCTGTTACTTTCATTGTGACTATCAGTGCCAGAATAAGATATGGAACATGAAAAAAAACAGTTTATCTGTAATAAATTATACTGTGAGTTTAAAAAAGTGGGAATTCTGTGACCATGTAATAACATATCTTGGTACATTTGTGCATGTTCTCCATATTACAGCCGGTATATAGGATATTTTTATGACCAAAATACTGTTATTCTCACCATTTTTTTCACATCTGCTGATACCAATAGTCATCATTTTAGGCATATTTATGCTGATTCTAATATTGGTCAGATATCATGCATTTATTATTTTTTTTAAAAAGTTTTTTAATTAAGAATGATAAAGACAACATGAGATCAAACTCCCGCCAATGTCTTCAGCCTCTTTCAGCCACAGAAGAGACCGTTATTAACATTTGTTTGGATGTTGTGAATGTGCACGTTTTTATTCTGAGCCAGTGACAGAAAGAGTAACACCTGTTACTGTGCTCCATGCTCCTCGTTTCTCCTCCTTCTGCGTCTTTTGGGTTTGAAGGCGATAGCTACAGAGGGAAACAAACACAGAGGAAAGCCTGTCACAGATCGTTTGTGTGTGTGAGTGTGTGTGTTATACTTTCAACAGAGACACAGGAAGGGAAACAGACAGGTGTGTGTTCCTCTGTGCCAGACTTGTTTCTCCCACGTTGCTTTACAGCAGCAGAGATGAATGCTCCCTCCAGTTCTCTGTTTCTTATCATTTAAACAATCCTCTGCACTGCTTTTCACTTTGCTATGAGTTTGACAGAGAATCTAAAAATAGAACAAAGCAATGAGGGCACTGCTGCTCTGCTCTAATAAGCAATCATTACCACTTTGCTACTTTGTGTTTTCAGTGGCTCAAGTTTGAGACGAGGAAGAATTGCCACCAAAGATGTCAGACACTGCTCCAATGCTGAACATTGTTTAAACATCACACAGAACTTTAACTTCAGATGGATTAAAATAAGATAACTGAATAGTCAGTTCGTGGCTTATGCTTTGTTTTGCATCAGTTTAGGCCTGCAGTCCCAGTCAAATGCTCTGTCTGAACTATGATGCAGTTATGCCATTACATTGGATGTAAACACAGGATGTTATGTAAACAGATAGGATTATTACTATTATTAGTAGTAGTATCGCTCAGGAACTGCCCACTTTAGTGCTAATTTTTATGTGGATTATGGAAATAAGTTTGATATTAAATTTTGTAATTCTTTAATGATGACTTTAACAATGTTTTTAGTTTAACAATGTATCAAAATAGGAGATTGTTTATGAAGTACAGTCAAGCACAATATTAAATGTTATGCACGTGCTTGACTGGATTAGTGTCAGCAGATACAGGTGTCAAATAGGTATCAGAACAATAATAGCTGAATTACACATCCCTATATGCAGTCTCTCAGTGCAGTCTCTCAGACTGAGGTCACTGATGATACAATTTAATTATCGGTATATTTATGTCTCTCAGATTAAAATGGCATCTTTACATTGCGATGTGTAACTTTATTCCACATTGAAATTTAAGGTTGGAGTGGTTCCAAGGCTAATGTTAGCCACTCCCTTATTGAAACTGTCAGTGAATGCTACAATAGCCTTCTAACTGTCATATTCAGCCAAACTGGAACCACAATGCCCTGCTTTTTGGGTCACTTTCATCATTTGGTAGGATGGCTGCTACATCCATTACAAACCAAACTCTGGTTCGCTTGGAGGTGAACTAAGACCTCCATTTTTTGGTCGGTCAGAGTTCAGTTCTTTGGTCCACATCAGAGTCTGTATTAGCTTTGACACCAGCCTAAATTGAATGAACCTTTGGAGGAGGTGAACCAGAGCTGTTGGTTTGGACCACACATGTCTGTTGTGAAAGCGACCTGAAATAAGTACTCCTTTGTAACAACAGGAAGTAATTTGAGGATAAGGTTTGTTTGAAAATTCATTCTGAATCTTATTTTTTTAATTGTGATTGTTTCACACTTCTGATCGTTCACATCTTTGTGAAGCAGGTTTTATGCTGTCTCCAGAACTCTTGCTTGAAGTGAAAGGGCTGATAGTTCAATACCTTTCTCTACATCAAATGTTTTGTCCCATATCCGGGAGAAAAAGTGGGTACTTGGTTGGTATAATGAGTTGCAGTGATGGTGTTTGACCAAGCCAAGAAGAGGATTTTATCTGGAGGCAGTCTTTGGAAAGTGCAAATTCATCTTGAGGATAAAGGGGGGGATTCATAAATTGCCACTTTAAGAGTGCGGTTATGTGCAGATACAGTAGGAAAGTGATGAAAGTGTTTGGCAGCTTCTCTGACCGCCCTGATGGTGTGTGTGGGAGAAATTAGGATTGGAGTGTTGCTACTCTGTGCTTTCTCCTGGCACACAACCTGAGATGATGTGTCTTAAAGATTTGAGTGGCAGCAGTAATGCTGATGACACTCTTTGTCTCGTTTGTCAGTCAAGGTGTCGGCCAGCTCAGCTCATTGGGATGCCCTCCTCTGCCCCCATGCTCTCATACCTCCCCTTCTCTCTCTCTCTGCACAGTCAGAGAACTGCACTGTGGCGGTGATGACAGTGCAGCTATGACAATAATCCCCTCTTCTCAGTTCTTCTTCTCACCTCCTTTATCAGCTCTTCGCCCTCCAACGGCACAACAGCCTCAGTTTTCTGTCACAAGGAGACAGCTGCTGTGTCAGACTGTCAGAGTATCGGTTTCCACTCAGCTCACTCAAGTGGGAACACTTTTCACGTTGTGTTATACGAGTGATACGCTGAAGTGCTGTCAGAGATACTCGGCTGAACACAAACAAACACTCGGATGAATACTTCAAACTCCTTGAAACTTAAAAGCATAACAGGTTTTGTGCAGCCTGCACAAAAGGCATCCAAACAATCAGTTAGGTTCTTTCAAAAGTAACAAATACTTTCATGAGAGTTTCTTTTAACTTGACTTTTAACTCAGGTTTGAAAAGCGCATGGTTTGTGACGGGTATTGATCACAAATTTGTTGCATCCAGCACTTCTATTGGTGAGGAGACCAGTCCAAGGTGTACAGAGGGGATTTCCTAAAGCCCTCTACCCCAACTTTGGACCAGAAATAGGGTAAATGGTATGGATGGGTAGATGGATAGATGCTGTATCTATTAAGTGGGGGTGTAACAAACATCACTTGGCTAAATTAGTAATTCATAATCTTTGCAATTTAACTACAGTATGACAGGCTACGTTTCCAGACATTGTAACCAAGCACTATTTCACAAATTGAGCATTACATGGTCCTAGCAGGATATGGAGTCAAGACTGCCTACATGCCATTTCCTCTTTTAATGGCTAATCCAAAGTTAACTCGCCACTGCTGACAGCCAGCTGATTGCCTCCAAGCTCCCATTGGCTAAAATGCACCCGGACTACTTTACTGAAGCAGCTCTAGCCTTCCTTCTCTTAGCTGCTCCTGCTGCTAGCTGCTTTGCGACCCTCCTCCACCTCAGCTCCTCCTTTATGCCACTTTCTTACTAAATCAGAGTTTTGCTGACATTGATGCTTGTTCTGTTCCTTCTCTGATGGCCTCATGGTTTCCTTGTGGGCACAATGAGGGCAAGAAGTTGCCCTGTTCCTGCTTAAGGCCTTCACAATTGGTATACAGGTGGGAAGGAAGAGCCCCCGTCAGAGCTGTATGGGCAAATATACTCAACAAAAATATAAATGCAACACTTTTGTTTTTGCTCCCATTTTTCATGAGATGGACTCAAAGATCTAAAATTCATTCCAGATAAACAATATTACCATTTCTTTCAAATGTTGTTCACAAATCTTTCTAAATGTTTGATAGTGAGCACTTCTGCTTTGCTGAGATAATCCATCCCACCTCACAGGTGTGGCACATCAAGATGCTCATCAGACATCATGATTAGTGCACAGGTGTACCTTATACTGCCCACAATAAAATGCCACTCTGAAATGTGCAGTTTTGTCTCACAGCAAAATGGCACAGATGTTGCAAGCATCGAGGGAGCGTGCAATTGGCATGCTGACAGCAGGAATGTCAACCAGATCTGTTGCTCGTGCATTGAATGGTCATTTCTCCACCATAAGCCGTCTCCAAAGGCGTTTCAGAGAATATGGCAGTACATCCAACTGGCCTCACAACCGCAGACCACGTGTAACCACACCAGCCCAGGACCTCCACATCCAGCAGGTTCACCTCCAAGATCGTCTGAGACCAGCCACTCAGACAGCTGCTGAAACAATTGGTTTGCATAACCAAAGAATTTCTGCACAAACTGTCAGAAACCGTCTCAGGGAAGCTCAACTGCATGCTCCTCGTCCTCATCGGGGTCTTAACCTGACTCTAGATCGTCGCCATAACAGACTTGAGTGGGCAAATGCTCACATTCGATGGCGTCTGGCACGTTGGAGAGGTGTTCTCTTCACGGATGAATCTCGGTTTACATTGTTCAGGGCAGATGGCAGACAGCGTGTGTGGCATCGTGTGGGTGAGTGCTTTGCTGATGTCAATGTTGTGGATCGAGTGGCCCATGGTGGTGGTGGTTGGGTTATGGTATGGGCAGGCATCTGTTATGGACGAAGAACACAGGTGCATTTTATTGATGGCATTTTGAATGCACACAGATACCGTGATGAGATCCTGAGGCCCATTGTTGTGGCATACATCCAATGAACATCACCTCATGTTTCAGCAAGATAATGCACGGCCCCATGTTGCAAGGATCTGTACACAATTCTTGGAAGCTGAAAATGTCCCAGTTCTTGCATGGCCAGCATACTCACCGGACATGTCACCCATTGAGCATGTTTGGGATGTGCTTGACCGGCGTATACGACAGCGTGTACCAGTTCCCACTAATATCCAGCAACTTCGCACAGCCATTGAAGAGGAGTGGACCAACATTCCACAGGCCACGATTGACAATCTGATAAACTCTATGCGAAGAAGATGTGTTGCACTGCATGAGGCAAATGGTGGTCACACCAGATACTGACTGGTTCTGAGTCCCCAGACCCCCAATAAAGCAAAAAAACTGCACATTTCAGGGTGGCCTTTTATTGTGGACAGTCTAAGGCACACCTGTGCACTAATTATGATGTCTGATGAGCATCTTGATGTGGCACACCTGTGAGGTGGGATGGATTATCTCAGCAAAGCAGAAGCACTCACTATCAAACATTTAGACAGATTTGTGAACAATGTTTGAGAGAAATGGTAATATTGTTTATCTGGAATGAATTTTAGATCTTTGAGTCCATCTCATGAAAAATGGGAGCAAAAACAAAAGTGTTGCATTTATATTTTTGTTGAGTAGTGTAAAAGTATTTGCTATAGGGATGTAACGATATGAAAATTTTGTATCACGGTTATTGTAACCAAAATTATCACGGTTATCATTATTATCGCGATATTGTTGCAGTGTGCTCAAAATGTTCTAAAAGTACTTTGACACAGAATTGAAATCATTTAACCCTTTTCTTATTATATTCATAACAGTTCTTCTGTCTTTTTTGTCAATAAATGTGTCAGACTCAGAGGCCAAACAATGCAAACTGCGCATGTGCACCTCGCGTGAAGCTCCTTAAATGAGGACAGATACATAGTTCCGGCTTTTCCAGACAAAGAGCAGCATCACCGTGCGTTACTGAGGCAGTGTGGTGATCAAGCACGATATAACGGTAATTTTAATTGGACACGGTAACGGTTATCGTGGGAAATTTTATCGCGGTTTACCATTTTACCGGTAACCGTTACATCCCTAATTTGCTAATTTAAAGCTTACCATAAATGTCTGCAGTGAGCTGAATTCTGCTTTTGTCTTTTTCTTGAGAAAGTGGTCCTGGCATAAATCTGTTTTTTAATGCAGACTTTGAAGGATTTCTTATCATGATGTAAAACAACATGGATGAAGCAGCATCAGGAGTTCACCTTTCCCCTGTTAGAACACACCCACATCCTCTTGAAACCATCTTTGAGTTTTCTGTTTGACAGCCATAACACATACTCTTCTATAAACTGTTTAATAAGCATCTACATGATGAAATTATGCACTTTGGCTGCAGCGAATGGAATTTTCACTCTGGTGTATATATCTAACAGACAGGCAAAGTGAACTTTAAATGAACTTCATACATTGTACTCTCCCTTTTGCTGCTAAAGCTGTTTTACTAAGGATGCACAGCTCACTACACAATGGGGTACTTCTTGTTATCGACTCCCTTTAGATGTTAGAGTGGAATTATGAAACTATTAGAAGCTGCAATTTGTTTTCAGACCTTTATTTCCTGTACCTGAGTCTGTGCCCATCTGACCTCGCTGAAGTTTGATACATTTACAGGGAGAAGTTTTTAAAAGTTCTGGATGGACAGGAAATAAGGTTGTGGATAATGGCCCAGTATGAGAGTATGGTTTCTGAACACACACCTGCATGTGCACACACAGACATGTGTGCAGACATTATCCCGATGCAGGTCTTATAAAACTGTGACATTTCCCTGCAGCTTTGCTCCTCTCCTCTTAACTCTTCTCCTCCTCTGCTCCCATTCAGACGAGTCCTGATGGTGGAGCTTGTTTTGTCTTATCGCCGCCCGCCAGCTGGGTTCGGATGGGGGATCCGTGGGTCTCTCCTTCCCTCAGCGCTTCTCACGTTAAAAGAGATGGGGACAATGATTTGGCACGCTTCACATACTCAAACAATTACAGCACATTTGCAGGCACACAAGGACACACACACATACACATGGTTGGGAAGCTCATCCAAATTTCATGGCTGTAACTTGTGTGGACCTCAAAGGCCAAATAATAATACAGAATAGGGAAAATTGTTTGTCTGCTTTCAGCTGGCTCCATCCCCTCTAAACTGTCATTAGATGGCCTGTTTGCTGGAGCCAGTGAAGGCACCTGCCTGTGGCTGTTAATGACTACAGCCTTGCTCTATACCAGTATGTTCTCCACTCACTTAAGCCCCTTAATGAACCACCTGTACAGTCTGTGTGTGTATCTTTGTCAATGTGTCTGTGTGTGTGTGTGTGTGTATGTGTGTGTGAGATGAACCTAAATTGCCATAAGGTTGCCCCTTGTAGATATGAGCCAGCTATCTTTACTTACTTCTCTCCTCACTTTGACTGCAAATAAGCTAAGAACAGGGGGAATAACTCTTGGAAAGCAGTCAGAGGATGGCGTGATCACTGACTTAAATTATATAAAATGCATCCCCCCCCCCATTAGACACCGAAAAACAAAATATATTATGCCTCTGTTAGAAATAATGAATAAAATAGCAAAGAAAAAATATTTAGATACCTTTCAAATTATTTTTATTAATGCAAAGTAGCTATCTTTCACCTCTGAAACCTTAAGACCAAAGCTGTAAGGCAGATTGCAGCACTCCAGTCTACTGCATGAAACATACCTATTGTTCCTTTCTGAGTGTACACAGTGAAATAAGTGGTTTTCAAACTTATTTCACCAAACCAAGCTGAAATCTCAAGGCATACCATAGAGTGTTGAAGGGATGCCCTATTTTTATAGGCCAATGTGGAAGTAAGCATCAAACTGGTTCCCTTGACTGCAAACCTGCTAAGAACCCAAAAGATTCTTCCCTATCTTTTGGATCATTGCTCATGAGACACTCTGTAGTGAACAAAAAACAATAAACATGTTATATTCTAGGTGATTATAAAAGTTCCCATTATCGAGCATACTAAGAATACTATATATATTTTTTGCAAAGTTAAAGTGAATTATGCAATTAATTACATTTTCAAGCACAACTGCCCCCGAAACAAACTTGTGATGTAATTCCAAAATTATCACCCTGTGCATAAAATCACCGCAAGATGTTTTGGTTTGTCTGTGTGTCTATTTCTTTGTTGCTGTAGCATAACGCTTGGTTCATTTCTCTCCAGAGCTGTGTTAAAGGTGCTATGAGGAGAATCTATTTGCAGTAACATTAAGACTCTGCTACCCATGAGCACGCGCGGCAACTGTCGTAATGCTGCGTTCCAGTAACCTCGGAACTGGGAGTGACATCATCTCCGACTTATCGGCGTTCCAGTTGAAGTCTGAAAAAAACATGCCTATCTACCAGGCTATTGTTAGTTGTTGTTGGTATGCCCTGCATAGTTGTTCACAAATATCACATGAAGAATGTGATTATCACTATGGCAGCATTTTTGTAAATATAAGTCTAACAATACTATGTATACAGCTGATCTAGAGCGACACACCCCAGTCAGAAGTGCAAATAAATTGATTATTACAGGAGCTAAATAACTGTTCACACTGGGGGCATCCATCTTCGATCGTCAACTCGGGGGTGGCGAGGTTTCACCGAATTCCCAGTAGGAAATTCTGACTTCGGGGAACGTTCCAGTTGCAGTTTCCTACTCGGAACCCAGAAATTCCTACTTCTGACTACAACAGGAACGCACCAAAAGACGTAACCCAAGCCTAAAACGTGTGTGTGTGTGTGTGTGTTGTGATGCTAATAAATGCAGCTCGGACCTTCCTCAGAACTCTGCAGTGCTTTACAACTTCAACAACAACTTACAGGATGCAAAGCTATGAGGTAATGTGTCTCTTTCTAGTTACATAGCGATAGTTTTTGATGTGTGACAACAAGCAATTTTTGGAAAACTTAGAATCGTAGTTTTATAGCCGGCTATGTATCACTACTTACAGCCCGGTGCTCTAAGATGTGTAATATAAATAAAAAAAATAATATAAATTTGCTCTAGTTTGAATTGTCTTGTTACTGAAGTTGAGTATCCAGGCCAGTCCAGCCCTGCCCGACCCGACTGAAAGGCTAAGGAACAGCATTTATAGATAACCTATTTTGATGCTGTAAAACTCATCCTAAAGTGTGTATTTCGATCAGGCATATATCTAAAAGTGAGACTTTTTTGTAATTACTTAGAAACTCCTCACAGTCCCTTTAAACTCCTATTTTAAACATGACATTTCCTGGTTTGGCTGCTCCAAATAAATTACAATCCCTTCACCATGATCACAACAAAAGACTGTTATATGAAAAATTTCCAGAGGGTAAATCAGAGTTTCGAGCTAAACTGAAACTCGACTCCCTTCGGTTCCTTAAGAAGCACTTAGTTTTTGGGGGAACTTCATGCTGTTGAAAATGGCCTGTTACTTGTAGAGTATGACTGATCCCACATATCTTATTCTTGATTGACTGAATGTGCAACATGAGGCAGTTAAATACATTTAATAAGCAGAAAGCTGAAAAACGTTATTCCTGTGAATTTGTGTTGGCAGATTTAGTTCGAGTTTGGGTCATCTTTTTCTGTTTTGGTGCCCGCCAGTTTCTGAAATGAATATCCGGTTATTAAATCGACTTATTCTATTTGTTTTGGTGGAAACTTGGATGCTGGCTGCGAGCAGTTTGAAAGACAATGTTGTTTTCGGTGAGAGTAGAGCAAATCCATTTAATTTGTTTTTGAGAAATCAAAACACTGAGGAGATTAATAAAGCTTCCAACAAAGTTCTAAAACAATCATTGAAGATAAGATTTGTGTTTGTTCTAAATAAAAAAATCAAAGAAGAGAAAGTTTTGCTCCATTTGTCAGGTCCATCGGCTTTTTATGGTTGTGCTTCCTGCCCCCTAGTGGCCAAAGAACGCATGATGCAACTTAAATTTCAACTCTCCTGTGCTAAACAGAATGGAACAGATTGCCTTAAAAAGCCCAACTTTTTGCCTCAACTCAAGTTTGTAATTGGATTGTCTCTCAAGATTTTTTTCAGTCACGCTTGCCTAGACCGGTCTAATTAAACCCACACAAACCCCTGACAGATCCCCATCCTTTTAGCTGTATACTCTGGCCTTTTCTAATAATACTGAGCTCTAAACAGGTGGTGGTGCTGTAGCTGACAAGAATGCCTTTGTTTATGCTTCTCTCAACGTCACTTTCAAATTACCCACAACACCAGAGGCAGCGCTCTCCTATCCGCTTGAATCTGTGTTAATAAACACGATTCATTCCCCTTGTCTCTCAGCATGGCCACAGGAGGGGACTGCGCTGTTCAACACACCGGTGAATCTGGGTTTTGTTTTTGTTCTACAACACCAACTTAACTTTATCACATTTGTCTGTGTGTTTTACTTTTGACTCTCTACATTATTACAACAAGTGTTTGTCTCCTCATTCAGGACCTTCCTAGACTTGCCAAAGGTTATCAAGGGAAATATAGATGCAGGAATTCCACAATTACAAACTTTAATATGATTCGGCTGAAAAATCTTGGAAACCTGAAGGACTACAGTCCATTTCTACAGCAGTGCTGAAACAATGCTCTGCTTTTGATACACTCAAAGTCATTCATATTGATGTTGAGAAAACACTGTTGAAAATTCAGCGTGTCACAGTGTTGACAGGGCATGAGAAAGCCTGGCACAGTGGGAGCTTCACTGTCCAATTTGCATATCTATATCTATGTATATGTATATACGCATGCATACAAATACACACATCACATTGTACTTGCACTCCTGCGATCCTGTTCTCACCTTAAATGCTGCCCTGTCGTAGTTCTTAAAAACAGTGCAAAGGGAGCTTGACTTTGATCCCCCAGCTTCAATGTCTGTAATCGGCAGACCCGTCTTGCCAAGCTATGATCAAAAATGATTGTGAGCGGCCCAAAGTAGCACGGCCCAATCGAACTCCTTTAGAGCAGAAAGAGTTGGAAAGTATGAGCAAGACAACAGCTGGAAGTGACTGCTCATATTATATAGATTAGCATAGATGCTAACAGCGACAGTAGCAGTTTGAATAGATTTATTATCATTTAAGAAAAAAGGACTTCTTGATAAAAGGATGTTTTGCTCTGCTTCCACTTTTCAGCTGTAGTATCTACTGGCTAGATTATCTGATTGGCCTGTTATGAATTTGATTGACAAAGCTATCACCCAATCACCTGCTGGAAGTACTTTTTAAAGCTTCAAAGTGAGTGTCAGGTAAATTGCAAATCACCATCAGCATAAATTATCCTATCATCGATATCCTCTTACCCTACATCTTGTTTAAAAATGTATCCATAAACCTTAAAACCTCTCTATATTGTCTATTTGTAAGATTACTTGCTCTCCCTTTCTGCCCTACCTTATCCCCAAAAAAGCCATCTGAACAACACTGTTTCAACAGCTGGCAAAAATCCAGTTCAATTCTGCGACAGGTCAACAAATCACACAATCTAATTCCACTGTCCGACTGTTTCGTGGCTCAATAACAAACTGTGAGATTAGGATGGTGTCAGTCCTCCAAACAAACACACAAACTGTGCGTGCTATATGAGGGTGCTGCCAGGTCTGTAATGTCTCTGAAGTATTTGCTTAGATAAAGGTCGCCTCAACAATTAACCTTGTGTGACAAGTGAGGGAGAGACGCAAATACTGGGACGGCAGCAGGGGGGAGAACAGGCAGACAGCTGGCGCCTAAACAAACACACACACCCATGTGACTGTGGGCTTGATGCAACGGCACCTGGGATTGATTTTGAACCCAGTTCTTCATATCCTAAACATCTGTCTAAGCACTGGACTCAATCCAACAGGCACCATCACAATAGAGGGAGTTTACCCTCTCTGGGCTCTTGAGCAAGGGCGATCCAGCTGCAGAAGGCAGCTTGGAGGCAGGTTAGCTCTGTTACTGAACACCTGCCGGGCTGCTCCAGAGACCGATTCACTGTAGTATCAGAGAGGTGAAGGATATTCACTGAAATGAGGGATGTGGGAATGACAGCAGCTGGAGGGGAATTTTAGGGGATTAACAGAAGAGTAGGTTTTGGTTAATATGGATGAACACAGAGTTTTTGCTTTTTACCATGCTATGCAGTTTATTAGGATATGATTCAGGCCAATCTAATCTCATGAACTTTGGCTGGAGAATAAAAATGAAATTTAGTTGTATATGATACAGTTTGATGTTAAAGGAATACTCCGACTATTTTGGACCCACGCCCTTTCCCTGTCATTGACAGAGTGAGACAAGCTCAAAAATACCTTTTTTGTGTCTCTGGGTCCAGTGGCTGGCTCCCAGCTGTTAGCTCCGTAGGTAGCTTAGCTCAATCGCTGGAAGTCAATAGGAGTCAAAGCCGGACTGACGAAAGTGGATAAAATACTCCTTGCAGTGGTCCTGTGGAGGGCGTATTAGCACCTAAAGTAAATCCGAATGGTTATAAAACATTTTAAAAGACGTGTTCTCTTTTTCAATCCGTTAAAATAACGTTTTGATACACACACAGATCTGCGCATGCGCAGTGCTCCGCGGACCGGAAGTAGCAGCCGGACTGACGAAAGTGGACAAAATACTCCTTACAGTGGTCCAGGGGATGTCTTATTAGCACCTGAAGTAAATCAGAATGGTTATAAAACATTTTAAAAGACGTATTTTCTTTTATAAATCCGTTAAAATAATGTTTTGATACACACACGAACCTCGCATAGCTCAATCCGGCTTCTACTTCGGTCTGCGGGCGTTACAAATGCATATGATACACTTTGATGAACAATGTTGTGATTGGATATGATAGGTATGATACAGTAAATGATAGGATAGAGTTAAAGTTTATATAGGCCAACATAATACAGTTTGATATAAAATACAGTAACATGATCTGAAGTAATATTGCAGGATGTAAAGGGAATCTGAAAAAGGCATATCGTACCAGCATTGTAATCCAATTTTGTATGCAAGAATAAAATAAAATACTGTACAATGAATATAATAATGCAAACTTTTTTGTTCTTAGTGATAATAGAACAAATGACCAGATTAAATGATGAAACTTTATCATTTACTTGCATTTTATACACTTTCTCCTAACTTTAGTAGTTATCATAAGTGATGGCTGACACATATCTAATGTACCATTTCCAGAAATTACTTATGTCATCGATTTTTTAAGTCTGCTGGAGTAAAATAGAGGAATTGAACAAGAATGGCAGTCATTTCCCATTCTGAAAGCACCATCATCTCTCACTCTGCTCAGCCCGTCTTCCAGGCACTTAACACTCAACAGCAGCACTTCATGTCTAAAGACTCTCCAACGGGATTAAGACTCCAACTCCCTCCTGCGGGGCCTTTTGCCAAAATCTGCCTCAGCAGAAGGCCGAGTTGACACTGGAGTTTGCTGGAAGTCCTCACATCCTTTAATACACATTTTGTGGGAAAGTCAAACGATTTGAACTTAAATTATCCTCCTTGTTAAAGTTACACAGGCTTCCCTGCGACACAATTTCGTCAATCAACGAATGAGGTGTGTATTTGAGTGTGTAACTCAGTGGCAACACCCTGCTGGTAACGGGTAGCGCCTCCCTCCTCCACAGCACTGCCACCACCAGCCTTCAATGTGGACACAGAGTTGGATGGACCCATACTTGTATACATTTTTAACCCAACTTGAGCTGAATCATCTTGAATCTTGTGATGTCCAATTTTGGTGGACCAGTGTCAATTGTTGCCTCAGTTTCCTTTTTTTTGCTGACAGGTATGGCACCCAGTGGGGCATTTTGCTTCTTCTTCAAGATAATTGTTCTGTATGCAGAAATGCTTTTCTGCAGTCCTAGATTGCTATGGGTGGTCATTCAATTTACGGCACAAACAGAGCCTTTTACCTCAAGAGAACTGCAGCTTGCTGGTTATTTTCTCTTGTTTTGACCACATCTGTAAACTCTAGAAATGGTGATGAATATACATCTTCGTGGATCAATAGCTGCCAGTGTGTCTGACACTATTAACCCTGCCATAATTATAAATCACTTTTCTGCCACTTTCCTGATGCTCAGTGTGAACTGCAGCAGGTCGCCATGACTGTCTGAATGCCTTACTGCGTTGAGTTGCTGCCATGTGATTAACTGATCAGCTATATGTGTGAAGATCAGTTGATTGGTTGTACCTGATAAAGTAGCTGGTGAGTGGCTGGATGGTTCAGTCACTTAGAGATGAAAATCTCGGTCCTATCCACTGTCTCTCTCTTCTATCAATGAAGGCACAAAATGCCCCAGATATAATATATGTGTAAAAAAGGTCTTGCACACACAAGTATTTGAAACCCTTTTCTCCAAAAACCCAGTGAGAGCTGGGTTTTTGGATGATGATGATGTCTTTGAGCTCTCTGGGCCACACAAAGATGTTGCATACATATTACCTGGATCTAAATCTGGCCTTAAGAACGCCTCCTGTACACCCCCCACATGAACACACAGCTGGTGTGTTTTGTCACATGTCAAATGTTCATTCTCTTTAAGAGACGATTCCTCCTTCACTTCACTGCAGCATGTAAGTCTATGGTAGCCGTACAGGCAGCAGCTCCACAGGGAGCTGATCTCTAAAGTAAGAGACAATGAAATCTGTCCCACACACTTAAGTACACAGTAAAGCACAGTATCAGGCAGCAAGGCCTTTGTGCTCCAATGTCACACTTCTGCCCTTTATTTTCTGCTTTAAAATATTAATCTGTATGGCAGTATAACAAAAAGCTGCACACCTACACACTCCAAAGTACAACACTTTTTTTCTGGTGCAGGTGTCCCGGAGGTAAAAGCAACTGTTTTGGCATGCATGTCATCCCGGAGAGGATTCTCCATGCAAAAAAAGCCGTTCTTTATTTTCTTTGTATTGTTAGCTGTCAAAAGTGTGACTCTTTTCTCCCTCTGTATCAGATCCTTCCCTCACTCCCAAAACGTCTGCTTCGCGGCTGTCACTTCTTCTCTTTCGCCCACTCACTTTCAAGTTCAGTTTTGTGTTTTACCACAGAAAGTTGTGTTGTTGAATGTGAACGTTTCTTTCAGAACTTCAGCATGCTGGTCATTTCTGTGAGCAGGGAGCTGTTGTCTTGTGAAAGCAATGGGAATAATAAAAATAAACCTTATTCAAGATTAATGAGTGACACACAAACTGAAGTTTACACGCACAAACACAAGCCCAATTCACACTACTGCTTTAAGACATAACATTTATGCCTGTGTGACATTTTGCCTCCACTGTGAATGTCAGGAAAGATGCTTTGTGTCCAGATGTAGTTAGATGAGGTGTGATACACGAGGGAGGGGGCCACAAGGACCCAGCAGGAGACAGGAGTGCTGCGAGTGAACGCCTTTGCCTTTGTGTGTATGTGAGGACACGTTTGGCCCTTTTCCACTAGCGCTCCTTGGCCCTTGGAGTTTTAGTACCTACTCCGCTCTGGTTCCAAGCGAGCTGAGTCAATACTAAAAGATGACGTCACTGACTGCTAGCTACTGATTGGTCAGACAATGTCGTAATCGATGAGTCATGAGCGCGACAACCTAGCATACTAGCGGTAGCTACCATTAGCTAACCCTCATACGTCTTTTCTTTGCAGCTCGATTGCTCTCGTCCTCGGCTTCATTCCATTGTATAGCTTCAAAAACTCTCCTGTGCTTCTCAAGGGGTATTTCTTTTTACCACCTGCAGCCTTCTCCTGCTTTCCTTTTTAACTCAGTTTGTGACAAAAAGCCACAGATTGTTGTGTTGCGCTAAAAATGACATCACCACAGAGCCGCTCAGTGACACTGCACCCCGTTGGGCAGGCGACAGGGGCTAATGGAAAAGCAGCACAAGGCGAGTAGAGTAGAGTAGGGCTAATGGAAAAGGGCCAATTGTGTTGCACAAGCTTTATTATAACATGAATAAGCACAGAATTAACCACCTCATGGATTTGGTAAATGTCAAACAAACACACCATCAGTATGGGAGACTTGTCCGATTATTCTCAGTAAGAAACAGAACCACTTTTTCTGGCTTCATAAATTGTTTTGTAAAACTCTCCCACTCACAGAAAAGCAGGCCCCGTGACACAATCTTAAAAGGAAATTCAGTTGATTGTCAATTTTGACTGATCGTTAGACTTTTTAACTTGACGATATTTTGTACTTGCTGTGAAATGATAATTATTTTGGGACCACAGTGTCTGACAAATGCCTCTGATTATTGACTATTGCTTTGATCATTTTAGTCCAAATAATAAATACATTAGAATAGCACGTTTATTATCAATCTCTGAAACTTTAAATATCCTCGTCGGCAAGTAAGCAAATCATCTGAAGAGAGGATGTGCAGTGACAGACTGTTTAAAATGTTGGGCTGGATGATGCTACTCATTTGGTTGCTGAGGCCCCTTGATGATGACAATCCCTGACAGTCACTATCAAAATGCACTCAGATTAGGATTACATCTTTGTAACACCATTTAAGTATTATCAGGCAAGCCCCTCTAGGCTGTCCAGGTTGCTCCAAATCAATAAAAATGTTTTAGAATCACCAATGTAGTGCGATTAAGACATGCAACAGTCTGCCAGTTCTTTATGTAACAGACCCATTTCTCTCCTCTTCACCTATCTTATGAAAACGGTGTTAGGTTCTGGTACTACTGGATTCTATAGATAAGCGGTCTCCTAAGTATTTTTGCCTAAAGGTCCCCAAGTAAAAAGGAATCGAGCCCCTGGGACCAACACAATTTTTGATACATTGCTATGCTAGCTCAGCACCCATTGTCAATGATTGTGGTTCAGATCAAATTAAAAGTGACTTCTGCACATTCTCTTGATGTGGGATGTGATGTCATGAATTTTCCTGGGTTTTTTTTTTATAACTAAAGTGTAGTAGTAAAATAAAAGTGGACCTGTTGATCAAACTGCAGCGAAAGTTTAGGCATTAAAAGTCGGTACAGTTCAGTCTGGGGGAGTGTAAATGTGTACAGCAGGCTTCATGGCTGTTTGCTTCAAACCACAAATGTTGACAGCAGAAGTAAGGGGTCAGAAAGGTCAGCCAACTCCTCCACCTAGCACATTTCCACTTGTGTTAAAGTTTGTGGTGAAATTATAGACTGCTACAAATAAAGTCTCGCTGTATGCCTGAGTTAACAAGTCATAATGACAGCTGAAGTATTTTTACCACAACTTTGTGTGGCTAAATGTTGCTAAACATTTTAGAAACTTTAAAAAGAAATCTTAACACCATTATTTTTGACAGTGATGCACCAGACAACAGGCAGGACCTGTGGGGTCAAAGGCTGCTTCAACAGCTGTGACAGACTACAACTTTGGGGAAAAACATACTTCTACACTTTATACAACCTCTCTGAACTCCTACTCTTCTGAATGTTGATCCAGAGAAAGATAGTCAAATACTCATAGCTACTTATTCAGTAGGCCTTCCCAGTGCCTGATTTGACCTCTTTTGCCCCCAGAACTTCAGCTTTATTTTTCTGTTCTTGGCTGACAGGATTGGCACCCACTGTGATCTTCTGCTGCTGTGGCACATCTACTTCAAGATTCTTCCTGTGCATGCAGAAATGCTTTTCAACATCTCTTGATTAAAACAAGTGGTTATTTGATAGACTGCAAAACAATATTGTTTTAAGTTGCGGACAAAAAAGTATTGTTCTCAATTCAAGATCAGGATGAAGAAATGAGTACAACCCAACCAAAGGGGTAGGAGCAAAGCTTAATCTTAGTTATCATATTACCCTTTTTTCATCTTATGGTAAAAAAAACAATGTTTTGTCAAACTTTGGAAATTATTCTTTTGTTCATTTAGATTGATTAATAAATAACTTTTACTAAGGGGTGAACTAGTTTATGCTAGACACTGTATATGTATTATGAGTTTTGGGCACATTACTTTAAAAAAGTAATTGGTTATAGTTACTAGTTACTTTCCCAAAAAAGTAATTGAAATTCTCACGGAATTACTCCTTCATAAATGTAATTAGTTACCAGGTAAAGTAAATGGTGTGTTACTTTTTTGAAAAAGCGTTTGCTGCTTAAACAGTGTGGCTTCATCTTTCTCTCCCTCTGTGTTGTTACCTGCCTGCTGCAGCAGCGCTGACATCATCAGTAGAGTTCTTTGTGTTTTTGGTCGCTAGAGTTTAGATCAACTGACAACAGACAAACACTTTGTTTTAGGACATAATGTACACCTCACATGTGTGTTCTTGCCTTTTAATTCTTTTACCTCCATCCTGAAAACAGCAGTTTTAACTTCACAGACCGCTTAAGACTCGCCGTTGCTGCAGCTAGCTGTGTTGCCAGATTTTGCGAGTGAATTAAGCATTTTTAAAGAGAGAAACCCACATGAAGCATGTTTTGATTTTTATCCATGTTACATTTCAATTTCAAAGTCATATTTCTTCTTTTTTGTCTCTCAATTTACTTATTAAAAATCCTTTTGGTTGGAGGTGGAACATCCTTTTCCTTATACAGAAGTGAAGCAAGGGGCTGTTATTATTTATAACTCAGTTATTGCTAAACAGTCTGTCTGAACTTGATATTTGTAACCAAACAGACGTGTCAGGATTTTATTTAAATTTTATCTTAATCATCTACAACTTTATCATGTTGAAAACAGTAGTAGCCAGATTAGAAATCAATTTAAATCTGGCTATAAGGATTTATTTTAGGTGGAAACACCTTTTACTGTAATTTTAAATTTGTGTTAAGGTGGGATGAAATAATTTTAATTACCCCTGAATTGGGTTTATATTGGCGGTAGATCATGCAGCAGATTCCTCCTGGGTTTGGGGGCTCAACAAGCCCAAATGAGCAACTGCACTATTGGAACAAGCCCAGAAAAGTGCAACCCACAACTCCCAATATACACATGCAAGTTAGAAAAAGAAGAAGCTGAAAGTCGCTTGTAATAAGCAGATTTGGCAACTCTGGCATCACGTTCTCTCCTGTGTCTGTTAGCGGCACAGCTCCTGTTTGTGCCTGGCTGAGCGAGGCTGGTCGGATATCAGCTGCTTGACATTGGTGCAAAGTAACGCACCACATTTCACTGTCAGTAACGGCTTTGTAGCGCATGAAAAAGTAATTAGATTACCCGTCACTGGAAAAAATAACGACGTTTGTAACGCTGTTTTTTCTAATGCAATTACTCCCAACACTGATAATGAGCACCTAGAATGGGTGCATATGACAACATTGAGTTGAAGACAAAATTCATATTTATGTCTAGAAAGGAGTAATATTTATTCAATAGTGTCTCCTAAATGTGTTTTTCATTCAGTTACATGCTGTTGTTTCATTAGCAAACAGCAGAAGACACCGAGATTTTATTAAGCTCCTGAAAACCACAGCGGCCACAAACTGGGCTTGGATTTGTCTGTTGGTGCCACCATTTCCTCCCATCCCCTGGAGGATCACAGACCATCTACATTCTTAAATATGTTGTTAGATATCCCACGGTGACTTGGTGCTGTGGTCATTTGTCCTTAGCTGTCTCTTCCAGTAAACACGTCACTTCACAACCACAGAAATAGTCGTTTTTCCTACAGCCACATCTCTTCTTATCCATCCTTGTTTTGGAGGCTGTCAGAATATTCTGTTCCTGCACTTAAATGTCCTCCATCCATCCATCTCTGCTAGGCTGGTGTGTTAGGGTGAGTGGGCTTTTTTCTCACCACCTCTTGGCTCTCAATCTTTGTGCATGAATCACAAGGATGATTTTTTTCATCTGCAGAGAGAAGCAGACAGATTATTTGTTTGTGTTGAAATTTTTAAGAACAAAAAGAGGCAGGGAGAGAGCAACAGACTGCTCAAATTGCGCATGTAATTCGCTGCATTTTTTATCTCTGCTACTCTTTGTGAGTGCCGGTCTGTTTAATCTTTTACTAGTCTAAAAAAGACACTCCTGTCTCTCTCACTCAAACTTCTTCAATTTTTCTCTTTTTCTTTTTCTTTCCTCTGTTGTCCGTGTCCTTGTCTATCTTTCCAAAGTGTTCTCTTCGACTCAAAAAGACTAAGAGAAAAGGGTGGGAGAGAGGAGATTGAGTCAGAGATAGTGGGTGTAATAGACAAAATTGGTTGGCAGAGCTGGGTCGATAAGAGGGGGATGGATAAATGAACATAAAGGAGGAAAGAAGCCCAGAGCATCATTACAGAGCTGTGGGGTTAAAGCTGAGCCTTTCTCAGGGAGAACTACTTTGTGGAGAGTTTTAAAATGGAAATAATTCTGCAGAGGAGTTCTTCACACGGAAACCAAGAGACTCGCCGAGTTGGGAACAAGGGGCATCAAGGCTGCATTTAATATCAGCCACTGTATTATAGATAAAGGAGGGCTGGGAGAGTTTCTCTTTCTTTGGTATCGCCCATTCTTCACCTTTAGCTGCTTTTTCTCTGTCCTTGTGTGGAATGATAGAAAATGAGCAGAAGAGAACAAGCTTTTCTTTTTGAGAGGAAACAGTCTAGTGGGAAGGGAGATTTTGTGATAGAAAGATTATGCAATGAAACAGGGAAGCCCCACCCTCACACCTATCCCCTCATCATGATGACAGCAAATCCTCAAAGTGGTGTGTTTCTGAGGGGTCTGTCCATGCTTAAGTCTGTCTGCCCATATATGTCAAAAACACTTTGAGGATTGTCCTTCAGACTCTCACCAAATGTCCACTTAGAGTCAAAGAAAACTGGATCATATTTTGAAGACCATTGGTCAGAGATCAGGGGCATGTTTACCCTTTGCATGGAAACACAATATCTCAGAAAAACTTCAAGAGATTTCCATCCCACTTTGTGCAAATATCCACTTAGACTGAAGGACCATGATTTAAATTTGAAGCCACAACACACAGAGGTCAAGGTCATGGATCATCATACCCATCCTTTAGTTGAGAATGTGATCCCATTAGTGCAATATCCGAAAACAATCTTCTATTGATTTCCTCAAACTTTGAAGAACTGGGAAAAGTTTGAATGCCATAAGTCAAATGTCAAGGTTATGGAAGATTATGTTTGAACTTTGTTTGGAAACATGAATATTAGGGATTTTTATCTAACTTTGCAAATGTCCTTTCTAACTCAAGCATGCACTTATTTGACTTCAACAATCAAGGCCATGACACCTATTTATCATCCTTTGCTTGTGAATGTTAGCATGTAAACTCAGTTTCTGCCACATATTGATTGAGATTGTCCTTAAATTTGCTGAATGTGCACCTAAAGGTCAATATTTCATGATTGAGTCAGGGTTTTTTTTTGTCAAACTTTTCATAAATGTTAACTCTCACTCAAGGACGAGATGGGTAGCTTGTGATTGTCTAAACCAAAGGACAGAGGTCAAGATTGTTGAGCCTTAAGGCCATCATTAGAATGTAATAATATGGGGTGCTGGTTTGGCAGAGTGGTTAGCAACCAGGCACCCCATGTACTTGCTTCTGCTGGTCTAGGTTCAAATCCCGCCTATGACAAGTTTGCAGAGTGTCTTCCCCTACTCTCTCACCACCTTTCACAAGCCTATCAACTGTCTCTCTCCTAGCAATAAAGGCACAAAATGCCCAAAAATACATTAAAAAAAAAAGAATGTAATAATATAATCTCACCAAAACAATACTGTAAGAATTCTTTAAATGATTTTCTGAAGCTTGAAGTCATGGTCATGAAGTCCTATTATTGTATTTTTCTTCTGATATATATACATACATATACATACATATATATATATATATATATATATATATATATATATATATATATATATATATATATATATATATATATACATATATATATATATATATATATGTGTGTCTGAAAATATATATATATATATATATATATATATGTATATATATATATATATATATATATATATATATATATATATATATATATATATATATATATGTTCCCTATCTCCCAATGATAAAGAATCCTTCGAACAATTCCTGGATCCAGACGGTGATCCAAATCAAAACCAAAATTGAAATAAGCAGGGGCATCCTGCTTGGCCTCCTTGGCAGAGGTAATCAAATGGAAAATGTTTTGAGGAATTTTCTGAAAATTTTTGCCAAAATGTCCAACATGGATCAAATTGAAAAAGTCAAACATTCTTGGGCTCTCTGATAATCCTTCGCTTGTGAATGTGACATTTAAAGACCTCTTCAAAGGGAGTTCTGCCTAAGTTTGCTCAAATGTTCCCTTCAATCCAACAATTAACTAATTTTTTCACAAGTTTCAAGGCAAAAATCATTGGACCTCATGCTAATCTTGCAAAATCACATGAAACTATCGGGCAATGTTTTTTCAGTATCACAGCCTGCTAAAAGCACACTCTGGAGGATTTGTCAAACACTTGTCTATCCAAATACTTTCTATCTTAAATCTGAGTTACAGTTTATTAAAATGTTTGAAAGTCAAATCTAGGAATCACCAAGGAAGAGGACTTAGACTTTTTCATATGTTATCCAAACTGTTAGTCCAGTTAAATTAAAGCCCGAGTGCTGTTTCACTCAATGAACAGTGTATATCTAATTATGACCTCATTTCCATTATCCCTGTGTGAAATTAAATTACAGAGCAATAAGTAAGCCAACGAGCCACATGTGTGTCTTTTTACCTTGAGATAATTTAGTAGAATGTCCTGGCCCAAGAGGTTGGGAAGCATTTTATGATCCATGTCATAAACTGAAGCACTTAAAATTAATCAGAGGTCACAAGAATATCTGTAAATTTTATTGATTAGTCTACACTGTGCAGCAGAGGGAACACTGGAAAACACCACAATGACACTACCACACAGATGTCAGCACATTTTTCATTAACCTGCTTATAGTTTGACAGGACCTGTGTGGAGCTGCTGTACGTTTGTTTGTTTGTTTGTACCTCGTCTCCGTGCATCTGGTGACCGACAGGCATGTCAGAGAGACTGATCAAAGCTGAAAGAGCTCACTGTTCCTTTGAATTTTTGAATCTGAGGTGCTCTACTTATGCTTTTGTTTACTGCTCACTGGTAATGTACTCAAAAACATCAGCATGAAGTATTACCTGTGAAGTCTCCTGGATAGTGATTTTGGTCAGTGTCGCTGAGGTAGTATGGAAAACAAACCCTGTAAACGAAGCATCATTGAGTTTGAGTAGTAAGGGCTCATTAATATTCTAATCATGTTTATTTCAGTCTATTTGAACTCTGTCTTTTGACACTTAGTCTAATGTTATATAGTGGTAATTTAATTATTTTCAACTAGCTGTTGCGATGATGTGAATTGATAAACTCCCTACAGTCCTTATATTTAACAAATGTTTATCTCTACCATTTATAAAGATTGCACTCTCATAGTGTTGCAGGTGTCAAGCCAGACCATCATGGGAAAGATGGAGCTTAGAGAGAAGACAAAAATTTCATTTTACCACCTCATTTTGTTTCAGTCCTCATCTATGAATATGATCATGAACTTTGGTTGATGACCAAAAGCTGTCCAAGTGAGATTTCCCAGGATGGTAGTCAGACTCAGCATTAGAGTTAGGCCAAGTAGCACGGACATCCAGAGGGATCTGAAAGTACAGCCACTGACAATTCACATCTTTAGTTGTCACTTGAGGTGGCATAGGCACTGGGTCAGGATGCCTCCCTGTCCAGGTCCTAAGGCAGTCTCAGAACTCTCTAAAGGGATTAGATGTCCTGTCTGGTCTGGGAATTCCTTGGACAGGGACATCTGGGTTGAAGTGCTTAAAGAGACTGTGAGGAGTTTCTCAGTAATTACAAAAAAGTCTCACTTTTAGATATATGCCTGATGGAAATACACACTTTAAGATGAGTTTTATAGCATCAAAATAGGTTATCTATGAATGCTATTCCTTAGCTTCCTGGTCGCGTCGGACAGGGCTGGACTGGCCTGGATACTCAACTTCGGGAACAAGACAGTTAAAACTAGAGAAAATTTATATTATTCAGACACGTCTTAGAGCACCGGGGTGTAATTCAGGATATGTAGCCGGCTGCAAAACAACGATACTGAGTTTTCCAAAAATGCTTGTTGTCACACATCAAAAACTACCGCCACGTAACTAGAAAGAGATACATTACCTTGTCGCTTTGCATCCTGAAAGTTGTTGAAAAAAGAAGTTGTAAAGCAATGCAGAGTTCTGAGGGAGGTCTGAGCTGCATTTATCAGCATCGCACCAAAAACACGCTTTGGCTTTGGCTTTGGCTTGGGTCTTTTGGTGCGTTCCAGTTGTAGTCAGAAGTAGGAATTTCTGAGTTCCGAGTAGGGAACTGCAACTGGAACCCGAAGTCAGAATTTCCTACTGGGAACACAGTGAAACCTCGCCACCCCCAAGCTAACAACAGCTAACAATAGCCTGGTAGATCGGCATGTTTTTTTCTAACTTCAACTGGAACGCTGATAAGTCGGAGATGATGTCACTCCCAGTTCCGAGGTTACTGGAATGCAGCATTACGACAGTTGCTGCACGTGCTCATGGGTAGCAGAGCCTTATTGTCGCCGGTAATAGATTCTCCTCATAGCACCTTTAAGATTGTCAGATATGTCTCAAATTGAAATATGAATGAAGAAATAGTTGATCAACACACTTTAGAACACCAGGTAACATAGCTGTAGGTTAAACCAGAACACTCGTCAAACTCGTGGTTGGAATAGATGGGAGAATAAAACAGGTTCCTCAGAGACGTTGGAAAGAACAGTTACACAGAGACACAGCGATAAACAACATTTAACAGTGCGTTTATGAGTTGGAAAACCTCCATTTCAGAAAATACTTGCATAATGTGGACATACCTTCTTTACATATAAAGCATACACCAACAATGATGTGTTTTAGTTTTTGAGGAGTTTTGAAAACATTTGAATTAATCGAAAGTTTAGTCCTGGGAGATTATCAGCTATGAAATGTTGAAGAGAGTTGTTGGGACAAGAGTCTTAAACTTTGTAAGAATGTGAACCTAATCAAACCTACCCACCCCCTCCTCCTCCTGTCATCAATCTATACCTGTCCACCCTCTGATTTCCCATGAGCCCTTGTGTGACTATGTGAACTCAGCCAAGTCTTGTGCCTCTTAATAGGGTCGCTGTCAACTTTAACATCAAAAACATACTCACTGGAGAATTTGAAATGTTCTGAAAGGCACTCCTGCATGTAAATAAACTCGCACTCACTGCCCTCTGTGTGCAGAGCTATGTTTACACTCCGAGGTACTAAACAGTTATCAAAAATGGCAGATTAACTCCTGTTCACACTCTTAATTGCTCAAAGATATTGTAAAAATAACAGAAAAGTCAAAAACCTCTGTGTGCTTTCCCCTCTCTTTCTCGCTAACTTGACAGCCTCTCTCCGGCTTATGTTACATGTTTCATGAGCTCCATTTGATCCTCGCTAAGAGCTCTAATAGCAGTTTTGATCATGACAAGAGCACCACTTCACTATAATCACTAACTCAGCTAATGTAATCCCTCACTTCTCTTGACATTATCTTTACCACAGCTTCCTCAAACAACCTTCTCTCCTTCTCTCTCTCTCTCTTCATCTGTGTTTTCAGCAGAGACATTGCTGAACCTTTCACCTTGCTGTCTACTCACTTTTCAGAGCCTGCTCCCCTGTTCTGCTGAAGTGCCTCCAGTCTTGGCTATTTGTGCCCAAAGTGTGTGCGTGTGATTGCAAAGCAGCCGGAGACACCTTTCTCTAATGACAGAGACCTTTCACACCATCACAGCGTCTCAAAGAGGGAACCATGGGGACCGAGGAGATGGAAAATAATTTCTCTTTTTCAGAGAGTCTCTTTTTTTGTGTCGTGTCTCTCACAGCGTGTGGGCAGACAGCCAGAGGTGATGCAGGGTGAATTTGTTCACAGTGATCAAAGATGAGACACTCGTCAGGCTGTGCAGCGTTTACACAGACCTGACAATGTAAACACACAAAAAACACACAACACCCACAAAACGTCTCTCAAGGAAAATGAAATGTTCCATTTGTGCGCCTTCCTAGAAAGTTTGGAGCTTTGCCCAACATACCAGCCATGGGAGAAGGTAACCAAAGTAAAGCAAGAGAAAAGTGCAGACTGAATCACTGTGTTCTGCTGTGACTTTCAGTTCATGACAATTCTAGATTCTTTATTGTCATTCAAAATATACACCACAGGTGGGCACATAAATGAAAATTACCTGCAAATGGCTGAAATAGCAATGTTAATGGCAAGCTATTTAAAAGGAATAAATGTTTAATAGCAAAGATTATAAAAACAGATGGTATAAAAACAAACAGAAAACAGGAAAAAGGTGATTTAGATCAAGAATAAGAATCCAGCTGGATTATTGCACTGAAATGTTTCTCTAAGATGATTGCAGAATAAAACGAAAAGAGTCAGGTGACCCTCTGCCTTCTCATGTCAGAGATGTGTTCAGTGATATCAAGGGATGAGAATCAAAAACTAATTTCAGCGAATTCTTTTTCAACTAGCTTAAAGCTAGGGGTTGGCGATCTGATTTAGGCGGAGCCCTGAGGAGATGCTACTTTCAAATTCATGCTAGTTTTCCAAAATCGCCAACCCCAGCTTTAAAGAGCCCATATAGTGCTTTTTAGAGATTACTAATGCCATCGCTGTGTTAAATATATTGTTAAATACAGTATCTTTCCTGTGGATGATTGAGGACATTTATGAACAAAAGTCCATGGCAGCCTTCTGCTTCTTCTGATACTCCCATCTACAAGTCTTGTCCTCCTGCCCCCTCACAGTGTTACACTCTACCATTGTGCTGTCATCAGTTTAAGCCTAACAATAATCCATGTGGCTTGGTGTCACTACAGCCCAGTATGGCGCATGTGTGCATTACTTTAACAATGGATTGACCCTCTGAAGTTAAGTCTGAATTGATATCTTGCTTTTTAAGTTCAGCGTGATCAAAAGCAGAGTGTTGTGTCCATGACTCATGGTCAAAGAAGTTGCCATAAATACTGTAACTCCCAGTGTTTTCATTTTGTTGCAGTAGTTCATCAGGGAATATTGAAAGTGTTTGAGGAGGGAAGAAGCATGTCTGGCAGGCGACTGAACGATCATTATGTCAACCTGAATTTATTACAAGGCAGTCAGATGATTCAGTAGATGGGCACTGCTGCACTACTACAGAACACTAGCCACTCTGAAGAACAATCTCCTGTCAAAACACATCAGAAGTGGAGTGAAAATATCCTTACTAGATAGAAGTTTGTGTTAATTGTGTTTTATTTAATAAAGAAATGTCTTCATAATCTGTTATGATTGCTAGTAAAGCTGTTATCTAAGCTAATCTCTACATAAGTGCAGTCACTTCTTGCTGCGTCTCGCTCGTATCTGCCACTTCGTCCTGCTCTAAAAGGCTCTGATTGGGTCGTGCTGTGTTTGGCTGAACACAAACCTTGATCGGATGTTGGCAAGCTAGATATATGTGGTTACAGATGTTTTATCAGGCTCGTGCGAATTCTGGACTTGGTTATCATGGTAGCAAATCCAGTGCAGAGCATGGATGGTAAAACCACAGTGGAGTTGTTGACAACATGGTCCCATTCAGCAATGAACTGACAAATTACTACAGATTAAACTAGTCAACCCATCAGAGTGGACTTGACTAGTGTGGGAAAGGGAGCCTTAAAGAGACAGTACTGTTAACAGTTTGTCTCAGACAGAAAATACAGCACTGTTGGGGTACTCCAAACTAAAGGGTGAGCTCTAAAACAATCATATTTAGAAACTGTCATTTAAATGCCTCCACAATTGCTGGAGAGTTAAATCACAATAATGAATCAAGATAAAGCAAACCTTCAAGATATTTAACCTACATGCATGAGACCCAGCAACCCTGATCATTGACCTATGACCTGCTAAACTTGATCTTTCCTGAGTCGAAGTGGAGATTTTTGCAGTCTAAAGATTATTCATTTAAGTGCTCCTCAGATGTTGCATTTCTAAAGGGGAGAAGCTGTTGCATTTTGATCTCCAGGGCCACCGTACATGCGGCTCCCTTGAGATTAATACTGGCTCAGTCTGTTTTGGGGCTGTCAGCACCCTGCTGACTCTCTGCTCCTGGATCCTCTGATGTCCATATAACCTTTGCTCTGACACATTTTGATGAATTGTCCCCTCAGGGTGTTGAGAGCAAATACCTTCCCATCAATAATTCTCATCCAGCCCTTCAATTTTAGAGCAGACTTTGTGCCAAAATCCAAATTCTGCAGTGTTCAACTCGGGGAAAAAGTTTCTGTAAGCTTTTTGAAGGACAAACAACTCCCCTGAAACTTCACATGCTCAGCTGAAACCATAAAAACACACAGTGGGGTCTCTCGGTGGATTGCCAATCAGGTGTGCGGCGTCTGAACCACAGTGAAGGTGACCTCTTGTCCTCTGGTGGTTGACAGCAGTGGGACTGAGCTGCCCCTCTTCTATTAGGACTGATGACATCATTTGGATACAGATGGGTTGTTTAACCCAGCAGCTCACAGACTGACGCCTCCTGGACTGAGCCTACCTGGTTACATGGTTCACCCGCAGAGACATATAAAACACAGGCATCAAGAGAGAGGAAAACAAATCAAACACTCAGGCATCAAAAAAGACATAGGAAGAACAAATCCAAGCCTAAAATCATCACTTTGAAATACAACTTTTACTTTTTTCTCTAATTCCTGATCAGTTAAGACTTTTTGACTCTTTTTGATCAGGATCACATAATATGCACTGATGTAAGTTGACATTGACAAACAGAATTTTAAACAGTCTGCTGGACAAACTTTTTCACAGTTCAGAATCACTGTAAAAGAACTAAGGAGGAACTGGTGATGCTAATAAATGCAGCTTGGACCTTCCTAAGAACTCTGCATTGCTTTACAACTTCTATTTTCAACAACTTACAGGATGCAAAGTGACGAGGTAATGTATCTCTTCCTAGTTCCGTAGCGGTAGTTTTTGATGGGTGACAACAAGCAATTTTTGGAAAACTTAGTATCGTAGTTTTGTAGCCGGCTATACATCGCTACTTACAGCCCAGTGCTCTAAGACGTGTCCGAATAATTAAAATTTGCTCTAGTTTTAATTGTCTTGTTCCTGAAGTTGAGTATCCAGGCCAGTCCAGCCCTGTCCGACCCGACCGCGAAGCTAAGGAATAGCATTTATAGATAACCTATTTTGATGCTATAAAACTCATCTTGAAGTGTGTATTTTGATCAGGCATATACCTAGATAATTACTTAGAAACTCCTCATAGCATCTTTGAGGTATTCTGAGCTGAAGCAAACACAGTATAAAAGCAGCAGCACCAACAAAGCAACTAAACTGGCATTCAGGAGAAGTGTAACTGTCACTTTAACCAGGTATCTTTGTGGTAAAATCACAAAATAACCACTTTAAGCTATCTCTGACTTCTCCAAGACAAGTAAATAATTAACAGCCTAGTAACAGAATCAAAGACGAACATTTATTTAACATGGATGTAATATTAAGCTATATTTTAAGTGTTTCTGGTACTTGAACTCCTCTGAGTAACAGGGTGATTGAAGGGTGTCTGCTTTGGCTTGCATCAATGCCCCCCTGTGGAGACCAGACTGGTGATGGATTTGATGGATGATGAGATGCAAAAAAGATGAAACTGCAAAGACTTTACAAAGACAGTGGTTTCACTGAATGATCCCAACGCTGGGAAATTGTGGTTTACAGCAGCTGGTTTCAGGAAAAGGAAGTAAACAACATATACACGCTTAAAGGAGACTAAGGATCTTAACAAAATGTAATAAACCAATTGGATGACTTCTGAGTTTTCTGTGAGATATTCTATGGCTGTGGATTAAGATAACTATGGCTGTCTGTTATTTTTCTGGGGTTTTTTTTTCTTTATTTTTTGTCTGTTTTGGCTGAGGCCTGTGTGAAGCACTTGAAGAACAATGAGAGAGAGGACTCATCTTATTAGACAGACAAGACCAGGGTATCACAAAAGTATAATAGTATTACAGATTTACACTACTAGTGACTGTTTACTGACCAACACTGCATGTAATTTATTTAAAGGTTTAGCATATGAGGTATGTTTTTGGACTCAATTTATTTCCAAATCAAGAAATTTGATTTAAAAAAATGCTTCAGATAATTAAAATAATTTACAGAGTGGATCAATTGCAGATAGGCAATTGAATTACAATCAATAACAATTATTTAAATTCAGCAATTCATCTTAATTTAGCATTATATCATTGAACCGCCTGAGATATTTCATTACTGATTAGT
This sequence comes from Scarus forsteni, assembly GCA_036419115.1. Classification (NCBI taxonomy): domain Eukaryota; kingdom Metazoa; phylum Chordata; class Actinopteri; order Labriformes; family Labridae; genus Scarus; species Scarus forsteni. The sequence continues at coordinate 18,475,336 of JAZDUH010000327.1, forward strand.
CCAGCTATTGTTCAGATAAGTAACCTAAAAGTTTGTTACTGTTTTTAATTTAAAAAAAAAGTGAAAGAGTTCAAAAAGTAGCAATGTTTCCCCAGAGGTGAACAGATTTATCAACATGTATTCACATTTCAAACAACACAGGCTATATGTTGACTAGACATGTCTGTGTGTACCACAAAGCTAAACTTCGTTATTTCTGAATGTCTTCATCTAAAAAAACAACTTATTGTTATTAATTAGATAATGATGTGATATTTGTTTTACGTCTGTAACCAAACATACTGTGGTTCGAATTTTTGGAAGGTTCCATTGGTTTGGGTTGGTGTGAAATCTCTTGTGAACTCTTGTGGGGGTCAGTGCACTGAAGTCTGGTCCACCTTAAACAGGGGGTCTTGGTGTGCTTCTAAATTAACTAGAATTTTGTTTGTGTGGGATGTGAAAGCCTTCTGAACCAAATGAGGACTAAACAGGGAAAGTAAACCAACAGCAGGGCATTGTGAATTTGGTCATTTCCAGAAGAATAAGTAAACTAATGTAGTATTCATAAACATCGTCGAGCAGGAAATAGCTAACATCGGCATGCTAGCATAGCTGGCCTCCAGTTTTTCTTTGTAAGTCAACATCTACCAGTCATCTCATTGCTCCAGTCAATATCTCAGCACCATCTGAAGCAGCTTAGATATAGCTTTATGTTCTTTGCTGTCTGTTGTGTTACATTGCACAAAATACTGCAGAATTGCTTCAAGCTACACAACATTATTCATCAAGTCAGTTCGCGTATTTCCAGATCATAGTGCTACTGTAGTTTGGATTGGATGAACGCAGACCCCAGCTACAGTCTCAGCTAATGGTGGGTGGCTTTAATACTGTCTGACTAAGAGCAGAGTGAAAGAAAACTTAATCAAGTGAAAACTTCAATGTTGAAATTTCACCTCAAACTGACCCTAGTCTGCTAAAACTGTCTGTGAAAGCAAACTTATATTTCCACATAATATGACAAAAATAGTTTGGAAGTATTGGTATATTCTGTATTTTTAGTTTCCCAAAGTTTATCTGAATACCCCCTACAAGGGTTGATTGTGAGGCAATAGTATGGTGCCTGCCCAATCAGGAGCTAGTTACACTGTGGAAGTGTATTTAGCATTTGGCATTTGGCAAAGTGAAATACGCAAACAAAGCTCATCCTCTGCTGAAATTAGAAAGGTGCACTTTACTTAGGTGCAATTTACAATAGAAAATATATATATATATGTTGTAGCCTTATTTGGAGAGGTGGTTATTGTTTAGTGGTGGTTGTGGACAAATTTTAACACTGTATTGATGAAATGACCTCTATCTTCCAACTGAGACACCAAAAATAATTCAAAATAATTAATAATTGCCAAATATTTTTCTCCATCAGTCTCAAGTTCAGCTGACAAATATTACAGTTATGAAGCTGAAGTAAGCAAATGTTTGATTGTTATAGTCGGTGTTGGGGAAAAAAAGGTAAAACAATACATTGAGATCCATATAGGCTGCCACATGTTTCTTTCAGCCACCAAATAGATCTGTCAATACATTGATGTGTGTCTTTCAACACTGGAATTGTCACTGCAGCTGAATTATTCATCTAATTCACACTCTGCATGAAGAGGATAGAGAGCACTAATGGAGTGTTTGAGTCAGCATTGCTGGAGCAAGTTTTAGGTCAGAGAGTGAGGAGCTGTGAAAATTAGGTTACCTCAAAAAGGTTTGATTGAATCAGTGCAGAGTCGTTGTGCATTTTACTGTTACATTTGCATATTTCATACACAGGAGGGATCAGATGAAAAACACACAGTTTTGTCTTTTTATCTACCCTTTCCTCCCTCTTCTCCTCCTCCTTCCTGGTTGCCACATTACTGCATTCATGTGTGCACTCGCTCATGGTGCGTTTCTCCCCTGTGACACCTCAACACTAGAGAAACATGCATCCCAATATAAAGGCCCCTCACTCAGCCTGCAGGAGACATACGTGTAACATGGATCAGACACAGGCTCTCCCACTGAACTGATGCCACTGTGGCCCAGGGGAGGTGGGATAAGAGCTCCTTCCTGTTGCGGAGAGAAGACAGACTCTGAAAATGGAAGCGTGGATTTTTTTTTTTCTCCTCCTCCTACACAGGCAGCCGAGCTCACGGGGAGGGCTCCGTCTCTGCGAGGCTCTCTGATCTTGGAGTCACAAAACACCTGCTGCCTGCCTTCAGACTGGCATGCAGAGAGACACAGAGAGGGGAGGGAGGGGAGTCAATGGAGAGAACAGCAGTCAAGCAGCCAAGACGTGGGGTGTGACAGTGGGGGGAGAAAGACAGGCTTCAGAGGAAACAGTGCTGGATGGTAATAAAAGAGCAAAAAATGTTCATGTAGCAATAGGTCACATCAGGTGTAACATTTAAGTAAAATCAAGAAAAATGTGACATTTTTTTCCCCACAGTAACATCGACCAACTCTGCTCCTGTAAGGAGAGCACATGCACAGAGTCTAAACCAGGGGTGTCCCAAACTTTTTACATCCAGGGCCACACAAAGAGGAATACTTGGATGACTGAGCCACTTGCTGAACCTCCCGTTAGTGTGTTTAAGTTAAAGTTTTAGAGTTTGCGGTGGGTTATCACCTATAAAGTGACTCTTGTAACCCCGAGCTATCACTGGAGTCACATCTAGTCAGGGCAAGAATGACCTTCTGAGCAGCAGAGATGAGAGATGGCTTATCCTCACTGTCAGACACAAAACAAGAGTAAACTGCAACAGTGTTGACGCTTGGAGATGACACTGCGGTGTACTTTGTAAATGAGACCTTCTGACAAAGTGAAGCAGAAAATGTGTGCTGATATTCGCTGCTGTAATCAAAATCTTTTTATTCATTCAACTGTTTCAGGGGTGAATGGAAAAAAAATGAACAAAGCTGTCATGTGGTGAGTACAGTTACAGCATTAATGTTATTTGCCAAAAAGAAAAGGAGACTTTGTACTTGATTTGATAATTAACTGACATTTCTGATACAACTGCATCCCAGGTCAAATAAGCAACAAGTGTTCAAAGGTTGTCTAACATAGCACAGTATTAGCTGTAACGGTATGTTCTTCTTGCTCGATGTCCCTAACCTGACACACTTGATGAACTGTTCAATTTATTTTACCAGTCCACCTTGTCAGCAGTCCATACAAAGTGATTTGGAATGGACAGAACCTTCCAAAAGCATATTCAGCAGTTGATTGGACAATTTTCGATTACAATCAGGTGATACCATAGGCAAGCCCTACTGCTGCGGTGTAAGGAAGTAAAGGTAAACCCCAATTTCCATATAATCAATAGGGCTGGGACGATACGCTTTTCTCCCGATTCAATTTTTTATGATTTTTTTAGGTGCCGATTCGATTTAAATCGTGATTGTACAATATTGCTGATTTTTGCAATCTTCAGTTAGCTTTTTTAACACCAGCGAAACAATGAACAATGATGATGCCAGACAATATCAGGAAAATACACATTATATGTGAGTCTGTTTTTAGGATTTATTCAGCAATGTATTTTAGCCAGCTGTTTATACTCTCTCTTCAAAAACCTGGATCCCATTTGAAAATGACTTATTAACACAGATTGAAATAAAGCATTTAAATTTGGAGAAAAACATTTTCTGAACAAAAAATCAATTTAAAAATTGTCAAACTAAAAATCCTGATACTAACGTGAATCGTTTTTTTTCTCCCACTGCTAATAATCAATCTATACAGCGTTCCATACATGCCACACAGTCCACAACAAATGGCCTCAGTCTCTTCCACAGTCCTTTCTCACAACAGCTCCAGCTCCATGCCAATCCCTGCCAAGCAGATCAACTAAACACAGCAAGTCAAGCACTCAGTTTCTTGGTCATTTGAAAATTCAGTGCAATAGTGGGAATAATGTTGATTCTCACAGCAAATCAACATCAGGCATTAAATATAATTGTTTGTTTTCATGTTGCTGTTCCATTAAGTCACAACTACCTTGTGAAGTTGTGGTTCTTTTGAGATCTTTCAGGTCTCAGTCAAACTTCTCGACCTGCATTCCTCAGTGCAACATTTTAAATGTGCTTACGGTGGGAGAGGACACATGCCATTGGTCAGAGCGAAGATGCTGCATTGACGTGATACTCCATAGGCGGGCTATATGGAAATTCGGGGTAAGACTCTGATTGGGCCGGTCTGCTTTTGGAAGCTCATAATCATTGTGGACTTGAGCTTGGTTAGACTGATCTGATGACCAGCTTTGAATCACGCAGATCCAGCTGCTGCGCAAGATTACAGTTTTCCTCCTCACTTTTGATCAAGTAAAAACACTTTGGGAAGACCAATGGTTGTGTCTTTACACGGTGACAAAAACAATATGCACCAAAAGCTTTGACAACAGTTTTGAATTCTGTTTTCTGTTTTATTCTGCTGACTCTGTAGAGATCTTGTACAAAAATTGGTTTGTAAAATGACAGAGAGCTATGAATAGTTAGTCCTGCAGACCCTACAGGTTTAGACTTTCAGTTTTCATCTGTTCCTCAAAGGTCCTTTGGTGTTTCTATCAAACCTCGCTCTCAATTTCTGTCTCTGGTTTCAATGGCATTAGTTCACAGTGTACACACCTTCATCGACAGGTTATGTGCATTTCTCCTGTTCTCTTGAATCTCTGTCTTCACTCCATAAATCATCTTCTGGTATTCAGTCTAACCAGTGTGGTAAATTTGCTGTAGAAATGGTCTGTTGTCTTAGGTTAGTCATTTTTGTTGTCTCTTAAGGTGGAAGAATAAAAAGCCTTTTGTTACAGTGTCACAATATCATTTAACAGGCGCTTTTGTACAAAGCGACGTATTTGGCATCTCAAAATAGTGCCAAACACAGAGAATATACCAAAAAAAAAACAGGCTCTAACGATGTTTGATGCCAGTGTTTAGTGCAGGTACTCGATGTGACCTTCCTTTTTCCGGTGACAGGCTTCACCGACTTCCCTGCGGGTTGGTGTCTCAGGATACAAACAAAGTGAAAGCCTCAGGAATCTCCCATGTGGGTTATTTGTCGTCCTGGTGGCCCAGTGATCCATTCCTCTGCTCATCTTGCTTGGTTTATATGTCAGTCTTTGTCTCCCTGGGGTCTGTCCCCTTTCTTCCTTCCCCTATCTGCTCAGCAGTGGCTTCATCTCCGTCTATATCCAAGAGAATATGTGAGGCGCTCCATTGGGGATAAAAAAACGGGGATAATAGAAAATTGTTTACATTTGCATGCTATGAGACCTCGCAATTCATTTTGGTTTTCACATTATAAACACAAACATGGACAATTCAAACTTGTCCTGGTGCAGTTTGATGGAATTAGTCTGAATTATTATTTGAATATTTCTCGGCTGTAGGCACTAACTCCATGGTGGTGCAATCAAATTCAGAATGAACCAGTTCAAAGCCAATCACAGGGCCACAGAGAAATGGATTGGCGACCATTCACTGTCAAACTCATACGTACGGGCAATTTTAATTGAAGAAAACCCACATATGCACTCTATCTATCCATCTATCCATCTATCCATCTATCCATCCATCCATCCATCCATCCGTGAAATTAACATTAGAATTATCTGACAAAGTATCTTAATTTGTGTTTTCAGTCTTTAAAGGGTTAAGTAATAATGGGCCATCCCTCATTGAAGGTTATTGATTGACTGTTACTTTCATATTTGTCCAAAAATAAAGAAAATGTTCATTTTGACAAGTTCCAAGTTTTCATTAAGTCATCTTTGCTTTAGTTTTCTCTCTCAACTATTCACGTAAATGCTCTGAGGTATGTCCTGATTCATGACCAGAGACCTTCACAGTAAAACTAGAAATTAAACCAAAGGAAAGGAGAAACATGAAAGTCTTATACCTTTATCAGAACTAACCCAACAGCAGGACGGCAAATATATTTATTTTTTTGCTTCGACATTGTCCTCTCACAGTTCAGTTACACTTGCTCTGTTTTCTGCGGGCAGGATAATTAGCTGTATATAAAAGCAGGCAGCAGTTCTCTGGCAGAAGACATTAATCTACAGAAAAGTCTGCACAAATAATTGCTTTGCTCATTTGTCTGCAGTCATTATGAAAATTTAATACAGCTCTATCTGTATGTTTATATAGCAATGTAGAGTGGGTGCCAACACTATTACAGCCTTACTTATTTGAGCTGTGGAAATGTATGGGTGAGATGTATTATGCAAAGTCTTGGAGAGTAATTTCAAAAGAATTTAGCAGTTTTCTTATGAAATTAGGGCGCCTGGAGGGCATTATGAGTCCTATAAATTGAACTACAGAAGGGAAAAATGATAACTTCTTTCCATGAGGAGCACTTATTGAGTTGGAGTTATTTTGTGAAGCCTCTTCAGCTGTGTTTACACTGGTCTTCATCTGCCCTCTACTGGCCCTGAGCAGCTAGTACAACTGGATCATCTGAAGTCAGTGAGAGCAGAACATATTCAACAATGCTTCCTGACATGACCAGCAAGGTGACATCAACACTTTTTAGGCCTGTGGTTGCTCTGTGTTTAACAAATGATTTTTTTCTGTGTTGATTAATGATCTTGTAGCTTAAACATTTGGTATGCACACCCAACTTTCTATATTCATTGATATCATTCATACTGGAGCTTCTCATCATAGCTCACGTTCAGCTAGTCCTAATTAATTTTATCCAATGAGTGATATGTTTTGATTGAGGCTAGGCCAGCTGTTCTTGTGAGTATGCTGTTAGATGTTCTATTGTGTCAGTGTGTAAAAAAGGTGAATTATTAGAAATATGGTGATGAGCAGAGGGTTTACAAGCTGTTGGATGTCATCTGTGTTTTGGATCACATCTCACTGAAAAGGATGCCCGCCCTATTTATTTCTCCCTGCTCAGTTTTCCATTTTCACATAATTTCTTCCGTTCGACACTTGCGCAGATGACATCATGTCATTGTTGACAATTTTTCAGCATCACTGCTGTTATTTTGTTCTGGCTGTATTTCAAAGGGGCAGTTTGGTATTTTGGGGTGTGCACACGGTTGATGTCAGTTATGAACATATCAGGGACAGCAATGGTTATCACTGTAGCTCTGCCTCTGTAACCACAGGATTTTAGTTTGTGTTCAACACCGTTACAATACAAGCTAGCAGGCCCCTTTGTTATGACACTTTGCTCTTGGTGGAAGGATATGTGGGCCATGTGCACGGGCTGCTCTATTATGGAAAAAATCATGATTATTTTAATAGATATTGAGATCAAGAGTTTGGAACATGATTACTCACAATTTAATAACATGCACCATATGCTTTCATTGAATATATACGCTTTCAACTTAGTTTTAACATTAAAACTCGGACAGTACATTAAAATACTGTATGCTTGTGAAAACTCAAACACCTCATAATGCCAATATAAAACTGGAAAAAGCAAAAAAGTTTAACATGTCAGCGCCACAGGATTCTTTTAATCTCAATTACTCAATTTGCATGGTTGTAGAAAGCAGTAATGTTATTTCAGTTTTAATTTGATTGATATCCCCGCTCTACGATGTACTATGAAAGCATCCCCCAAATAAGAGGTCTGGTGGCAGTCAAATAAAACATTGTAAATGTATAAAATGTAGAACTATTAAAATATATTTCTACTGCTATCTCAAAATAAAATATTTACACTACCTGTTTGTCCTCCTCGCTGTTGTCTTGTCTTGTCCTGTCTGTCACTGTTTCCTCTTCTTTCACACTGTGGTGTGGCACGGCCCTCCCCTTCAGCTCACATCAGGGGTTAAATAAAGTTTGATTTGATGGAGTAGCCTCCAGGGAGGTCTGGTGATGGTCACTGTAGCAGTGAATCATATTTACTGATCTCTCACTGCTAGAAAAAACTGCATTGGTCTTTCCAACCCTGCCATTGGACACAGTGCTCAGCTGAAAAGATAATGCAGACACGGGGGGGAAAAATTACATATATATATTCACGTATTTTCTCCTAAATTTTAGTAAAGTATTAAAATGGTGCTTTTCTATACATAGTTTAGGCTCATCTTCTTTGGATACAACCCCAAGATCAATCAGTCAATCAAACTTTATTTGTATGGCACTTCCTACAGGACTTTGTAATACAATCTGCTCAACATTGGAAATAAAATAAAATAACAATAAATATGTAAATATAAGACCCCCCCCCCTCCCCATCCATATTCAGTGTACACATTCATTTATAAAAATCAAAATTCTGACAGAAAACAGAAAAAGAAAACCGAAGACTGATCGTACTGTTTGATCTTACCTGATGGAGGTGGGACTATTGTAACAATACTGTTGTCATTTCCCAAAACAACCTCTATACATGAAAGAGGAAATCAATGCGCTTGAGCGGCAAAACAACGCTTGTTGCAAATCAGGGTTTGGGAAGTCATCCAGATGCTCCAAAAACGACAGATAAACCGGCAACTTGAATAGAATAAAAACAAAAAGAGAGGTGTAACCTTGTGACCTTATGATTTTCTTTTAATTAAGTTAGAAAAAGCTGTTGTAATTTATGTAACGTGGGTCTTCCTTTTGTGGAGGCTGACATAATTATCCACCATGTTGTCTACTGGTGAGTTTTGGGGACAAAAAGTGCGAAACTCAATTTTGGTTGATTTTGTTTGCTTGTGTTACTAAAACTTTACAAAACCTTTAATCATCGTCTTAACTGACCTGTTACCTCTAGTTACAAATATGACTCAAAAAACACTCACCTCATAACTGTTCACTATCCTTTTTGTTTTTCACCAGCTCCCGTCGCTTACTGATGTAATGTCTTATTAACGGACAGGCTTGTTCCAAAATCTGAACGCTAGATGCTGCTAAAATGCCAATTTCTACACACCAAACAAGTTTTAACCTTGGGACTGAGTTTGGACTCCAACAGTTTAACAAGAACTCAGCCACAGCTGGTGCAGCAAACCACATATCTCCTGTTTCTCAAAATGATCCCCTAATTCTTCACATAATGGTAAAATTCAGTACTTTAGCTCATATTTACCTATCTCGCACCAGCTTTGTAAGAATAATTAGGTTTTAAACTCAAAATATTGAATTGCTATATTTGTCTGCCAGCTGGTGGATCAGTGCTTCATTAGCTGTTGTGAAGTTTCAGCTCCGTTAGTATTCCCTCACCCTCCTGCTCTACAGTGAAGTGAGATGACTGGATAGTGTGTGTGAAGTTTGTCTCTCCCTGTGCTGTCTCTCAGTCCATCTGTTTACCCTGAGGCAGAAAAATGTCTGCTGATGTGTCTGTGCTGCATTTCTCCTGCAGATGGCGGCAGCGTCATTGAGCTGATTTGTACAGTCTGTGGCGACAGAGCTGTTTCATGAACTAAAACCTCCATCAGGTTTAAGACCTCACTGTGATCAATGTGCTGCTACTGAGTATGAACACTGAAGAGGGAGAAGCTGTTACTCTGATGAATCTGTGTGGTTTGATTGTTTAACCATGACTGAAATCAAAACATTAAATAAAGTCTTTGGTATACATTCCAAATGTTTTTCTTTAATGGAAGATTAGATAAGAGTTTTCCTGTGCTCTCTCACTTAAAATGTTTTGGCTACAATTGCTTATGTTCAGTTTTAGATGTTTTGCAAGTTACAAGACAAGTAAGTTGAGAAGTTTAGCTCCAGAATCATGTGTACTAAGTTTTCCATGTGAGGAAGGGTCCTCTCTTTTATGGTCTTCTAGTCACAAAGTTTTTACACTGCAAAAGGGAGAAGTGATTCAATTTTGGCGTTGATCCGCATCACAGTCTGGATCCGCCATGACCAAAAATGCGATTTTCGTAAGTAACTAAAATAGATATCATTATGAATCCAATTGCTAATGGTATGTTGTAATGGTCAAGGAATCTAAATACTTACATGAAATAAAGATAGGACTAATATTTATGGTAAAAATCACAATATGGGAGAGGATTGTGGTGCTGCTGGAGGTCTGCGCTCTCCGAGTGCTTGTATTGTTTTGCTTTTGTCTGATTCTGGTGCTAAATTGATAGGTTTGAAACGGTGCTGGTGCCAAAGCAGTTCCTGAAGCGCAACTTAAAAAGACAACAAAACAGCTTGTAAGTGGTTATGGCCTGTGTGATGGTGCTTATTTTGATGTGATTTCTATTTGTTTTGCTGGAAAGCAACACTAAGTAATAAGGGGAACAGCGGCTGAAGTGTTTTTAGCTTTGGTGAATGGTTCTGTGATTTAGTTCCATAGATGTTGGAAATGAAAAAAAAAAGGGTTAAGATGTTGATATGTTAAATATTTGTATTTACTTTGTAAGGAAGCAAATATTCAACTTTTACTTTGTACTGTCATTACATCTGCACTATACAGTCACACCAGCAAAACCATCTCAGCACATTAAAAGAGAGGCAATTAAATATTAGTAAACAGGTAAACTTGATGATGCATTTGTCACTTTACAGAGGAAGTAAACTCATCACCATGGCACCATAAATGCCTCTCTCCATAAACTGTTTAAACTGCACAGGTTCATTCTAAATGTTATGATACAGTTGATACATATGACAATACAGTTTCCATGGTTTTATGTTTGATTGGTTAAATAAAAACTTTTCAAAGGGTCATTACCTGGCTGAGGGCCATGATAAATACAAGAAGAGTATGTAGTTTTGCAGAAAAAAATATGATTTATGGACAAACAAACAAAAAACAAACAAGGCTGTTAAGCTTCAGAAATGGAGTGTGAACAGTCAGTTAAGTCAGTGATGTGAATATTTGGTGTTTGTCATTACGTGTGGGGTGTTGATCAGCAGAACAAACTAAAACAAAGGTGCATCTGATGGCTGAGGTGAGTCCAGGTGGAATGAGAGAGTGAGCAGCAGACAGGTTGGGCTTTTATACCCAACAGACACCAGGTGATCCAATCACAGCAGTTCACTCAGATAGCTCTTGAGAGAGAGAGAGATACTAGCCAGGTATGCGCACCAAGAGCTAAGACAGGGACCATCACAAAGTAAAGCCATACAGTGTTAGGATATTTTCATGTTCAATTGAACTCCTGGACCAGTTGTTTCCTAGCTGTTGATAATTTGGTAGTGGGCTGTGCAGAGAAAAGAATGATCCATTTCATTTTCCTTTTTCACTATCAGAGTCTGCATGGTGTTTTATTTTGAAAAAATGCTGTAATCTCTCACACCTGTCTGTGCTGCTTGAACATTAAGACTCGACACATGGGTCCCTTGTTTCAAGACTGAGAAGAAATATCTAAAGTCACCTCCCCCTTATCCTTTTGTTGGTGTGCTTGCCAAGCCGCTTCGTGAATGTGGTTGAAAGTATCTTTTTCCCTGTATTAGGCAATATTACTGTTGGAAACTTGAGGCACAGGAGAGTGCTCTGGTCGTATACAACTGTATGAATGGGGATAATTCATTTAGACATTTAGAACCATTTCAAGACCCAATAACAGTCCAGAGTAACATCAGGTCAGCTCTGACCTGATTTGTGTGAGAAATTATTCATTCACTAAGTTAACCTGTGACTTTCAGCTGATAGTACAAAAAAACAAACAAAAAAAAAACTGAAGTGACAATCACACAAAGACATGCTTACTACATAAGCTAGTAGAACAGATCTGTGTCCACCAGAGATGCAACAAATCAATGACGTTGTCGTCAAATTTTGATAACATAAGTTGTAAATGACTCAGATAATCATAACATTGCATCATTCCATGTTTTCACTGTTTAGTTTTCTGTAGTGAATAATACAAACCAGTGAATCACTTGCCTCCTCTTCCGTTCTTTGATTGAACATCATCATCAAACAACATCAGGAAAACATACTATCACGTCCAGTACGAGGTTTATACCAAGTATCATATCACAGTTTCTTCTGAATTTAAGGTAAGTCTTAAATCCTCTTTAAGTATCAACAAAATGAGCACAATTGAGGATAAGCATAGCTAATAGCTACCTTTAGCTTTATTTGATGGCCACTAAAGGCATAAAAGCAGAGCTGTTGTAACTAAAATGTTGCTGTGCCACACTGAATATTTTTACAGTTTACAAAGATAAATTCTGTTGGTCTGTGTTTATTGCAAAAGCTCCTAACTAATAAAGTGGTGACTAATTGTACAGCCCTACTCTTCATGCTTTGCAGTAAGTCATACTTGTCATGCACATTACCAATGCTGTTATTGTCAACTATTTTGTTATGAGTATCTTTTTTAGATTGATAAATCCTTATCTGGATAGGACAATGGTTAAAGAGTGAAAAAACATGTCGAAGCCCAATTTGAACCCAGGCTGCTTTCATCAAGGACAACAACCAAGTATTGTTCAGTTCAGTCACAAAATGATGAGAATTCATCCTTTAATACTTGAATGAAGAAGCACTCTAAAATATAGCTGCCCTCGTGATCCAGTGAATGTTAAATTCAGAAGGAAGCACCACCTTACAAGTATGTTATTTTAATGATAACTTGATTACAGGGCAGTCGCTGTTGAAGAGTTCAGGTTCGTTTACAGCCTTGAAGAGCTCAGAGGTAAATGTATAAAACCAGAGTGTTAGAGGAAAGAGGAGCTTGAGAAGCCTGCTTTGGCTCTATGAAAACTTGGCCCCTCTTCCTGTTAATATTAAAGACATAACCCCACATCCCTGCAGACGAGTGTTTCCACCTGTGCTTCCCAGTCGCTCCTCCTCCTCGCTTTCTCTTTCTTTCCCTCCACAGTCACGTGTCGTCGCTGAAAAGAGCTCTGAGTGGGTTTCACCAGCTGGTGCCTTTGCTTGCCACATAAAGAGCATTAAAAACAAATGTGTGCATGTGTGTGTGTCTTTGCCAGATACTTGAGTGAAGTGTCAGTGTCACATCTGCCCTCCAACGTTCCCGTGTCTGTGCTCATGGCAGCACAGGGTACACAGGCTGAGGCGCGCTGTCCAAAACTGTGGGAAAAAAAACTGGCTTTGTGTTCACAAGTCCACACATACACACAGAGTAGAAGTTTTCAACCTGATTTTCATTTCTGGTATTAATTACAAAACCTGGACTTTAGTTTTGTTTTTACAAGATGACTGGACACTCTTTGTCTGATCAGAAAAAAAGCTTGATACAGTCTTTTGAAGACTGGCACGCTCTGCTGCAACTGTTCATCACTTATCATATAATACTTCTGAAGCATGGTAAGCTAACATTAGACCACTTTTAAGACTAAAAACAAGACTATTCAAGTACTGGCAGAAATTATAAAGAATATTAAAGGCATAATAGCTCAACATTACTTGCATTTCAGGGTCTTAGTAACAGTTTGAGGAAATTGTGGTCATATGCCAAACAAAGGAGACCAAGGGAAGAAACTGTCTGTGTTCTTTCCTAAACTGCCGACCTCAGACCTTTAATAGAACCAACACTACAGTGTTGGTTTAAAATATTACATTTAACTCGAAGAATCAACATTGAACATTTTGAAGGAATGACTTATTTGTTGTTATATTTTACTTATCAAGGGTTAAAAATGACATTAGCTTCTTATCATCATCTGTACCACTAAAAAACATCAACATTTGATTTTCCTGTGTCCAGTTAGGACATCACGTGTAACACTGAACGTACAAGAAATAACCCCGAAAAATATAAAAATCAATCAACAGTTTTAGTAAGTAAGCGTGCATCTATCTGTCAATCTATCTATCTAGATTCTGTATGTAGATATAGATATGTAGATATAGTTAAATAGATTGAGAAATAGATTGAGAATAAATTGAGAAACAAAAACAACAGGCAAACAAACATAAAAACATGTTTTTCTTTCACATACCCCTTTGTCCTTTGTCGCCTTACAGAAACAACATAGTAGGCCACTTAGTGCTGTAAGATGTTAGAAGTGAAACTGAAAAAACAACCAAAGGAAAAATAAAAAAGGTGAGGTCAAACAAACAGGCAGGTACAAATTTATCCCCCTCTTGACCTGCGAAGACGCCCCAGATTTCTGTCTGTTTGATGATGTTTCCGACTGTCATTTCAGGGTCAGGGTGGGTCTAAGTCCTCCGGGGTCTTCAATTTAATGATGGAACCAATCAGTCAGACGGCCTGCAGACCTGGGGCTTCACAGTCAGGTCAATGGTGCAGCCAGTCTGCCTGTTACTGTGCTAATCTCATCTTTCTTCTTGTGTGTTTGACCTCTGTCTGTCTGCCTGCCAGCAGATTCTCCCTCCTGCTGTTCGTGAAGATGATGTCTTCAGATCACTGCAGGCTAATTATGAAAGGACTTTGACTTAAAATGATAGAACAGCTCATGTGATGTAAATGTTTTGTCTGATTTAGTGACAAAATGCTTTTTATCCAAATCATTTTTAGAAATATGTTTATTATACATTTTTAAAAGTGTTGCTAACAATGACTGAAACATTCCATATTGCGGATGACTTAGATAGGAAGCTTGCAAATACATTAGTGACAGGTTGACATCAGTGTTTTTGTCTGTCTGTGTGTTCACATGTGTCTGACTAGTTGAATTGCAGTGTTCGTTTGATAAACTGGACTCTTAAATGTGTGTAGACATGTTGGCTTGATTGGATTTGCCCTGCATCTAATTTAGTGAATTCAGACGATACTCCTGGATTGTGTGGTTGATTGGTTCTACATGTTTACTCCTCTATGAGATCAGACAGAACGAGATATTCTCTGTGTGCTATTGCTCTATAGCTTCAGTGCTGCAGGGCTTTGATCTGGAAAATAAACAACATTACCCACAAATAGGACAGCATGCTGGATTGCAATGAAATGAGACAAAGTGTTGGCAGAAATAGTAAGAGTTATTCAATTCAAAGCCTTTATTGTCTGTGTAAAGGTGCACACACACCGCACGCTACTTGTACTACCTGGACGATCACTCTCCATGCAAAGTCATTGTACAGTCATCATGGGGCAGGGCTCACACTACCGTGATGCGACAGCCGCTTTTCACACTACCACATAGCTTGTCGTTCGATGTGAAAATAAAAAAAAGTTGATCAATTAGTGGTGTGTGCACATGTGATGGTACCCTAGACAGACAGTTATTCATTCGGACTACAGAGTAACAATCTATGTCTATGTGGGAAACATTAGTCAGTGAGGACATTAGTTCCGCCTAGACGGACCGCGGTAAACTCACAGATGCTGCTGCAGGGCCTCAGCTGCAGTGTTTTGTGTTTGATAAGAGAATGAAAAGGATACAGCTGGAATAATGACCGCTTATGCATCCTATTATACAAAGTATGATATATGATATGATTGCGGTGAAACTCGAGCGGACGTGACGTCACTGATCGACGGCCGTCGGCAACGGTGACCAAAATGCGGTATTTATGGACACGCAACGATACATCAGTGGGCAACGCGATTTTGGTAGCTGGGTCGCTTGAGGTGTGAACGCAGCATAAGACAAACAAAATGGAGGTAGAAACTCTTCGGTGCTTTAAACAAAATCAACAAACAGATATAAAAAACACAAGATAATAAAACAATAGTGTAAACACATGCCAACTCAATTTTCAATAGATAACTAAACAAATAGGTGAACCACTGAGAAGATTGTTAACTCTTGAAGTGCAACAGCATTTACAGTTGTGTTAAGAGCAGAGATGGCTGTGGGGAAAAATGCGTT
Source organism: Scarus forsteni (assembly GCA_036419115.1). Taxonomy (NCBI): domain Eukaryota; kingdom Metazoa; phylum Chordata; class Actinopteri; order Labriformes; family Labridae; genus Scarus; species Scarus forsteni. Next base: position 18,490,987 of record JAZDUH010000327.1, read on the forward strand.
ACCATACATGCTAAGCATTAACAGAAGTTGGATTTTCTTTGTTTTCAGGTAACCCATAAAGCTAGAAGGATGAGTTTATCACAGTTATACAAAATGTAACTTGGTATACGTGCAGAATATTCAATTTTTTGTTTCTTAGTACAACAGTAAGAGGGTCCAAAGAAAAACTGTGGTGAAGGCTCAATTAATAAAACTGATTAACCCTTGACACATATGTATTGGGACATGAACCTAAAGCACTACTGTAGTCTGACTGAACATAACCCCTACTGAACTTACTGAACAACTTGGACTATACAGTATAAAACATGGACAGCGTTTCAGTTACATAACAAAGTAGTTAGCCTTGCAGTGCAGATGGAAGTGCCTGAACTAGTGAAATATTTTCGTTGTGGATATATTAAATTGTCCATCTAGCATGTCAGGTTATAAAGTAGTTTCTGAGGAGTAAAATTAGGTCTACAAAGTATGCTACCTTTATCAATGGTGGTTGCCATATTGAAAATGGTTAAACCCTTTTTTTAATATTCTATCCCACCTCCTGCCAGAGGCATGATGATATTAACCTTAAAGGGGATTTCTTTGCTATCAAAGCAGACCTCAAGCTGTCTCAAACATTTCATGATTTCAATATTTGTTTGAGTTTTATGTCCCATTTTATGCAAACTACTAAAACATTCTGAGCTCAACAAAGTCTTGTTAGTTGCAACATGATGAATTTTTAGCGTCTGAAATTGGCTCAAAATGATTTATTATCCACTATGATTGTTTACAGAATAAGACCATTCACAGCATATTTATAACATACAGCAGATTTGTGCTTGCAGGGACCTCATTTTTACACTCTGTTAACATTTCAAGCAGCTGTCACTTCACTGAACTCCCAATCAATACATCAGCCGTGGAAACAAAAGGTTTTGTCAGCTGATAATTGGTGCTAACAGGGCTTGTCTCGAGGTGTGACTTTCTTTGTTTGTGGGCTGTTTTTAGATTCGTTAATGGACTGCAGACCACATCTGGCTCTATTAAGTTCACACCCTGGACATCTACGTGATGGTGCTTGAAATTGTTGTGCGGAACACTTGAGGACACATAAATTCACCATGAACTGTAGCTTTTAAGCTACTTAAGTGAGAAAAACAGGTCGATGATGAAGAACAGAATTTTTCGAGGAGTTAAGAGGGAGATGTTGCTGTGGGTGTTGGAGAGGTGAAAGCTCGATGGCTGGGAAGAAATCGTATTCGTCTGATGGCTACAGCAGGGGAACTCAAAAACATGGAAGTACTGACAGGGAGAAAACTAATTCTGCACAAACACACTTCTCCCTGTCACTGTAAGAGCATCGACTATGCAGCACTTTGCATTTGTGTCCATGTAGTATTAATATATTTACAGCAATCGCTCTGATTATTCCCCATTATGCCAGAATGATCCTGTCAATCAGTGGTATTCCCCACTGTTAGCTCTGTTATTGTGACTTGGCCTGCTTTATGATACTGATTGTGTTGTGATTGTGTAATGACTGTGCAAGAGCTGTCACTGAATCTGAATCAGAAACAGAGGTGCTTTATTGACTCCACAGGGAAGCTATTGCATTTCACTTACCCACAGTTTCGAAGAGAGAGAGCAGTAGACCAAGTTACTAGAATAACAATATAAAAACATTAAAGGCCAATTTGTAGCTCAGTAGTGGCAATAGTTATTTACTGTTCAGTTTAAAAAATCTGTCCAAAATGCTTGCAGTCAGTACCCCAGCCATTTTTGTAGTCCTTAGTAGGTGTGTTGTTCAGCAGCACGTTACACATTCCTGCTACGCTCTGCAAAGGTAGGACATCACACTGGTGGGTCTATTTAGGTAGCGGGGAAAGGGGGATAAGATGAAAAGATAGGGAGGGAGAAGTCTTAAAGGGACAGTTCAGTTTTTTTGAAGTGGGGTTGTATGAGCTCCATATGGCCACTAAGTACATTAGATGCAGTAGAAAGTTCTCTCCTCTCCCTCAGTAAGCCACAGAAAGTAAGAGTCGGTAATGAAGAAATAGGCGCTAACAGTGAAGTACCATACCAAATTCAAAGGCTATTTTTTCCACCTACAAGACCTCAAATCAAAAAGTAATACCACAATTTTAGCTAGCAGCCCCGCTAGCGAGTTGGCTTAGGTCCGGATAAACTTGATATTTCCAAAATGTTTATGCACTTAAAAACAATCATATGTAGCGTACTCTTAAACTGTGGTATTATTTTTTTATTTGAGTTCTTGTAGGCGGAGAAAATAACTTTTGTATTTGGTACGGTACTTTCCTGTTAGCGTCTTTTCTTCATCACCGACTCTTACAGTCTGTGGCTTACTGAGGGAGAGGAAAGAACTTTCTACTGTATCTAATGTCCTTAGTGGCCATATGGAGCTCATACAACCCCACTTCAAAAAAACTGAACTGTCCCTTTAATGGCACATAATTGTTGTTTTTTTAATTAATTTTTTAATTATTATGGATGCTCTATCATGGAGACATATTCAGCACACTAAAGGGGAAAAACTGAAAAAGGCAAGTAAGTAATATCAGGAACAGGCTAATGTATGAAAACTGTGTGCATGAAGAAAAAAACTTTGTCATTATCGCTGCCTTGAAATGTTTTATGTTGAAAAGATTTTTTCCCCTTATGGACTGAAAGAAGGAAGAAAAATGACTTAAGATTAGGTGGAAATACAAAGGAGACACTTACTATGAAGTTATTAAATGTTATTTATTTAAGAAAATATATAAAATGTGGACAGCAAATGAAGTAAGGGTGTTGAGCTTGTTTATTTTTTTCCTGCTTCATTTTCATATTATGCCTACAGTGCTCTTATGTTTTTGACTCATTTTGCTTGTTTTATTGTCTTATTAAGAGTTTGTGTGTCACAATTGTCATAGTTCAGTTAATATCTGTTATACGCTGTGATCTGATCCTTTAAAGAAGTTTTTGTCACATGAGTTTCTTTTTGTAAATCAAAGTTTAAAAGCGTGATAGAACAAGCTCTTTAAAACTGTTCTTTATCTCCAAGTCATTGATTATTATTATTATACGCTTTAAAAACATTTTTGATCCAAAGTTTTACAATTTTGTACATGTGATCAAAGCAACAGGAAGTCATGGTGTACACAAAAATCAGTGATATTGTGCCATTACGAACATCATTGTTGGATAGCCTTAAATCAGGGGTGTCCAATCTATGGCCCGGGGGCCAAATGCGGCCCACTGCCCTTTTTTAATTGGCCCCTGAAACAGCTGAATGAGTAATTAAATTTTGATTGAAGCAGTAAATACCATCAATCATGCACATTTTCTGCCATATTTAGTAGGGCTGGGATGATACACTTTTCTCCTGATTTGATATTTTCGGTGCTGATTTGATTTAAATTGCTGATTTTTGCAATCTTTAGTTAGCTTTTTTAACACCAGTGGAAAAGGGGACAGATGATGATGCCCACAGACTATATCAGGAAAACTACACATCACATGTGGGTCCATTTTTAGGATTTATTCAGCGATATACTTTAACCAGCTGTTCATACTCTCTCTTCAAAAGACTGGACTGCATTCAAAAGCGGCTTATTAACACAGACTAAAATGAAACACTTAAAAATGGAAAAAAAAAGATTCTTAAACAAAAAAATTGATTTGCAAATCGCCCAAACAAAAAATCCAGATACTTCTGTGAATCGATTTTTTTCTCCCACCCTTAATATTTAGTTTGTCACAAGGTCTCATTTACAAAAATATGTTGCAATTTTTGTCTTCAAGCACCAACATTCTTGCAGTTTTCTCTTGTTTTGTGTCAGCGGTGAAGGTAACCCCTAGGTGTCCACATCTCTGCTACTCAGAAGGTAATTCTCGCCCTGATATAATGTGAATATAATGATAGTCCTTCACTGACAATAACCTGCCCTACACCCTAAAACTTTAACTTAACTACACTAAAAGTGAGGTGCAGCAAGTGGCTCGGCCGCCCATGTGTTCCTCTTTATTTGGCCCTCAATGTAAAAAGTTTGGACACCCCTGCCTTAAATGAAAGTCAGATGCACATTAGTTACTGTTGACAGTGAGTTTGACTCTCTCAGAAAGCCTTTAATGTCTAAAGGAGCCCTGCTTCTAACAACCTCATTTTTCAGAACCTATAACAAGGAAGGTGAATAATTCAATCCTTGTGTGCCACTCGGTGCCCTCTGGGATGCAGAGCCCCATTTTAATAGAAAAGGGTAAAACAGAGCTGAGGCTGCCTCTGCCCACACACAGGGCCTCGGCACAGATCCTGAAACATGTGACGTGTTTAAACAAAGACGTTTTCGAGCAGACACACCCTTCTCATGAGTCTTAAATGACTTCATCCCACTTTGATAATCTTTGTCTTTAACTTAATAACAGTCAGAGGATCTCGAGAGTGTCAGTGTGCTTGACTTTTTACTGTTTGTCAGTGTGCTCGGCTCACCTGGTGGCCTCCCAGTGCTGCAGACAAGTTTCTCTACATGCTCAGTAAACCTGTCAGAAACCTACGAAGGGCCTGACATGCTCCCTGTCAGCTGCTGTGTCAGGGCTGCAGGGAAAAGAGTCTCTGTTGAATATGTAAGGGTGCACTGATGACAGGAAGGCAGACAGGTATGACAGATAATAGTCAGAGAGGGCAAAATTACTGCTGACGTCAAGTCGAAGTCAGATTCATTTGATTGTGTGTACACAGATACTTCAGAAATTCTTGGTGCAGAGAAAAAAAAAACTCTTTCTGAGCAACGGGGGGTTTAGCAGTGGGAAAGACAGACAAAATAACAACCTCATCTGATACTCATTAAAAGGTTGCAATAATAAGGGAAGTATGGACAGGGGAGCTTCCACTGGCTGTGAATTTATTCGAACAGAATAAACCAAAAGTAAAAGTTCCACTGAGGTTGATTTACTGCCATAACAACAGTGCAGTTTATCTGCGAACTTGGACGTCTGAGCTGGGAATGATGGCACACCCAAAATTACACTAACAGTCATAGTTTTTTTTTCTTAAAGCCTTAATGGCAATCTTTTTTAATATATATTTTGTACAATACTTTTTAATGTTCTGGTCTTACTGGTTGTGCATAAGCCAATCCAAAGTGCCACTAGTTGCCCAGTTGATCTAGAGGCTCTGTTGAAAAGTGAAATTTTCTGTACAAACCTAATGCTTTCCTGTGTTTACATAGCCCTCTGTATGTAGGAATGTTCTTAGTTCTGTTATTGTCTGTGCTCACAGTGCTTCCATTTGAAATGTTCTTCTGTTTTAGAGCATCCATGTTTCTTCAGCGCTTATTTTCACTCATCATTAAACTAATTTATGATGTGGGACAAAAGTATACTAGTAAAAAAATCAATATTTGATATTTGTTCCAATAGGAAAACATACAATGAAATTACAAACAAGATCATGTATTTCCTATCATGTGAAATAAATTAATAAAACACACCTTCTTCTCTCTCTCCAATAAAGTTACTTCCAGTCAGAATCAGTCTGATTTTTTTAGTCTCTGTTTTGTAAATATGGGTCAAAAAAGGATTGAAGTATCTTTTATTGACAGCCTTTAGCTGGAAATTGATGTGTCAACAGAGAATATGAACTTGGCTAATCTATGAGAGGAGCAAATTCCAGTTTTGGACCTGCTTATTTAAAGAAAGGACTTCAGTGTGTTGATTTCATGGATCCATGGAAATATTCCTTATAAATAGTAAGCTGTTTTAAACTTTATAGACTTTATATTCACTAATGAAAGCACAAGTAAACATTCAAACTGAAGCTTTAAGCATGTGGGAAATGCTCTGAAACTGAATCTATGAGCACTTTTAGCAAAAAAGAAACCTTTGACAAACAATAGGTGTTATAGCAGAGCAATATTTCCCATTTTCAAGTAAAAGGGACAGTTTGGGAGACAATTTACTTAGTTACTTTAAGTGTACTGTAACCTTTAAGCCTGAAAATATAAAGCACAAAGCCTGTAAACAATATGTTTTACTGTGTTATTAGTATAAGAAAGGTATATTTTAACAATGATTTACCAAATTCATAATTTCAGTCTAAATCTCACCTCATCACACCTTTTCTATAAACTTGAACTCATCTAATGCGTGTTTAAAATAATGGCTATAAAAACCTAAACATGTTATAAACTGTAGTTTTTTCAGCATCATGTAAGGTCTCAGGACCCTGTTGAGCATCCAGATTCCACTGTTTTATTTACATATGTGTTCTTTCTCAGCTTCTTTAAACATCTTTTAATATTACTCCTACCAGAAAAAAGTTGTCCCTCGATGTAGAACCTCTCTGGTTTCACTTGACGGGACACACATCTGTAACAGATTTTCAACACAAAATGAGTCACAGTCTGACAGCTTCAGGATGTAGAATAAATAAACAGACATAAAAACTGTTTCCACTCCCTGTGGTTTTTGCCTAAAATCTGCGCTGTTGCTATGCCATAGCGGTCAAGGCTGTCAACTTTGCCACACTGTCTAAATGCTCGTGGTCAGAGCTCATTCATCATTTCAGTTACCTTACTCTTTACTTGTTTACTCTCTCAAATCAAGCATATTGTGCTGAAGTAGCAGCTGATAAATACTGAGAAGCAGGTGATTGTGCTTAAGATTTTGAAATGTAGAGGCATTGGAAAGACTAACTGTACAGCTGCTGGATCAGTTGGGGCGGGGGACAGGGGGTTCTTTGGGGGCAATGCCAGAAATGTTGTAAATGCGGAAAGCACAATTCTACTTAATAAATCACAGGGCTTGCAGTCAGTGGCATTAACTGTCCTAAGGAGGTTTTTGCCAGCATATGTTTGTTAGCAAGATTTCGCGAAAACCACAGAACAGATTTAGTTGAAATTTGCAGGAGATGTTGGGAATGGCCCAACTTTAAAATAATTAGATTTTGGTTGTGATTAGATAACCACCAAGTGAACAACCTTTTTAACTCAATAACTGTCTAACTAATAATGATGTCAACACGATTCCTAGGTTTAGGGTTAAGGAATCATGTTATAGTGAAACGTTATCATGGAACTACTACTTACACATGCGAGCTACCTTGGCAGAGGTTTACACTCTTCTAGTGTGTTCTAGTTTTGATGAGTGATGTGTGTTTTTAGACTTGCTTATTAGAAATATGTGTTCTTTCTTGAAGATAGATACACCATTAATAGGAATTCACACATCTGCGTATAATAGTCGATGTTGACCAGCATTGAGTAACTGTCAAAATTTCAATGCAGTTGTGCTACTAGTGCCAGTTTTGCTTTGCTCAACTCAGGTTGGCATATCAGAAGTGGAGAGAATCGTTGTGCTGCTGTGATGTTTCCTGGTGGCCCCTGATTTATTTTTGATGGATTTTAACCAGAGAGAAGAGTGCTCTCCTAGGAGAATATTGGTTTTACATTGCTTGGCTCTGGTAAATGTTTCTTAAATGTACTGTGAAATCACTCAACATATGCCATACAGAGCAGACATACACATATGCCAGTTCACCATGTGCATCTGCAGCTAGTCTCAGTTTTCCAACACCATGTCTTGAGGACAAAAGATGGCTTGCCCTAAAAGGGCACTTGAAGTTGCACAACAGGAGTCCATTCCTGTGGAGGTTGAACCCTACAAACATCAGTGTTTTCCCAAGTGACATCATGATTCCCCAGTATGTCAGCAAAAAATGGTCAAAATGTGACAGCTTTCTGTGAGTTTTAATTGTGACATGTGAACCAGGCTTTCTGAAGGAGACGTGAGGAAGTCAGACTGATTACAGATCTGCTTCCTGCTCCCCGGTCTTTGACTTGAGCCTTCACAAACCAAACGTAGCTTCACATCTGTTGAATAGTTCTCTTCTTTGTTTCTGCCAAAGGTTGCTTATTGTTCTAAATTTTCAGATATGTATCTGTTGACATCTGTCCTTTTCTCAATCTGCTTTGATCAAAGTTTTTTTCATCAGCCTTGACTTTTTGACAATTAGATTGAACATCGGTCTCTCTCTGGTGTGTCTGTGCTTCAGGAGGCGGTGTCTTTGTTACAAGCATCATGGCAAGTCTGTAATCCTTCATGCTACACTGATCGCTCAATCTGTCGCTTCAGTTCTTCTTCAGCTTTTACCCTTACTGTGTACTTCTATATGTGCAAGTGTGTGTGTGTGTGTGCGTGTGTGTGTGTGTGTGTGTGTGCTCCCTTTCTTAAGCCACAATGAGAACAAACACTGTTATTCAAAGGCTTAAGTAGGCGAGCAGTAAGCATAACGGTGTGGGCTTTGTGTGCATTTGTGTGTGAGACAGAATGTTGATAAAGTGTTTGTTTGCTTCAGGAACTGCTCTTCCTTTCAGTTCTTAATTTTATGTGAAAGTATTATTCCATATTGCAACTGAAAGTAAGTGCCTTGCACCTGATGCCATCTCTGTTTTATTCTGGAGAGTGTAGGCCTGCATTGTGCAAAATACAAAATAAGATGTATTTCGTTTATCATCCAGAACTGCTCCTTTAAGGATGTTTTTGTGTTAATATGCAATTAAACACAACAGTTTCCTTGAGAAAGTTGCATTTCTTTTCTAAATCTGTGTCCAGTGAATGTGTGTGATGTTTATTTTGTATTTTTTTTCCAAGCTGCTGACCAAAGAAATGAACGCAATGACCTGAAAGATGCTTTGAAACTCCCCAGAGCCGAGCAGTACTGAGGAGTTTGCTGTTTGTTCTCTGTGGGTTTGCCTCAAAGAAGTGGCTTTAATAGAAAAGTTCATTTGTGAGAATGACTAAGTGCAGTTCTAGGAAGAGACAGAAAGTTTTTCTCTGAGAAAAAATAAAAGTTAGAGTGTGTAAGAGGAGGCTGGTAAGTGGTGGGATGTCGAGGCTTATCTCAGCAGAGCTATGAGCTGTCGCTTCAGCAAAAGTCAACTCAGAATGCATCCTGAGACAGTTCTTGTTAAGAACTTGTGTCTCCAGGCCGGCAACAGCTGGGGTTATTTTCAGGGCTTTCTGTTTGTACACGTCTGTGCAGTCATTGTATGTTTCCAGTTCCACAGAGGTTTATCAGTCCTGTGGGTGGAGTGTCTCAGATATTCTTTGATGCATTTTCTATGATCTTAAAGCAAACATACATGTCGATTCACGCCTGGTTTGATAGAGTTTTGGAGGCCATAAATGAAAAGTTAAGGTCAGGGGATCTGTTGGTTATCCTTTACTTATATACATTTAACCACTTTGATACCAGGCCTGATTTTCTCTCAAACATCATGAAGATATTTCCTCTGACTTACGAAAAGTTTCAAAGGGCCTGGTGTTCATTTTTTGCTTGGAAACACAATCTTGTGAATGCAGTATTACAACATTTCTGCCTTGTCTTTACTTTAAAGATCATTCAAATTGGTGCACTCCACATCTCAGAACTCAGATTCTATGAGATGTAAATTAGATGTACCACCGCAAACACCCCCTTTGCTGTAAAATTTAGCGCTGGAAAGTTGGACCCTAACTTCTTCAGCTTGTAACTGGAACACGTGTAACTGGGATGCAACCTAATTCCATACTTTCTCCTGTCCAAGATCACAGACAAATGAAGCACACCAAAATGTCCACCATGGCACAACAATATATTGATTCCTCCTCTTATTGTGAATGGGGTTTTCATGTCCATTTTCTCAGGAGAATCAATTGATTTGATGCTGGAGATCATGATTCAATGGTCAAGATTTATGAACACTGTCATTTAAACAGTTGAATTTCTTTCAATCTCTAGACCAAACTTTGGGCTGGACCCACTGGTGGACTGCAGATACGTGAGGGCGGCATGAGGGGAGGTCAATTTGGGTAGACTGAAACCATAATAATGATTAAGTCACATTTAAAGTGATCATAACATGCTGAATTACATGTTTCATGTCCCAGAACTAACAGAAAACAGCTTGAGTTTTGTTTCAAATCTTGAATGTTTATCAGTTACGTTGGCTGTTAAACTGAATTGCAGTGTTGGGGGCATGTCATTAAATATTGCATCTTATTTTAGGAAAGTTTTCATGTTTTCAAAGACATAAAAGATACTGAGAGAAAGTTAACAGAGTCACGAAGTACATGCAGAAAGAAAACACAAAAATGAACAAAGCATTTATAGTAATATATGTCCATCAAAAATAAAGGAGCGAAGGATTTGGCTTTCAAACTTTAAAATGGGGCAAAGGATACTTTATTGTTGGAATGACACAAGAATCACCTGATTAGATATCAGAGGTCAAGGGGTCTAAAGTCAAGGTCACAAAGCCTCTTGGTCATGCTTTGCTTGTGAATATAAGAGTTATCAAAGCATCTCAATAACAGAGACTTTTTCTTTATCTTGGCCATGTCTCAGATAAAAGAGTAATGCCTTAGAGGTCAAGGTTATACAGATTTAAAGCGATATATTGCTTTTGAATGCAATTTCTCAGAAATGCTTTACTTAAAGTGATTCACCAATATTTTTTCTTTGTTTGTGTCTTGCCTCGCTTCTAAGTCCATGACAAGCAGGAAGACACCATTCTTTATCTGTGCTTCCAGTAACAAGAAAGAGACGGCCAAAGATCGCCCACTGCTAGTTAGCTTAGCTCAAACACTGGGAGTCAGTGAGTAGCGTTAGCCTGCCTCTGCCTACAGTCATCAGATAAGCTCTTCCAGCAACTCTTAATGGCCCTATGTGCTTGTTGTGACTCATTTTACAACATCATGTTATGTTATCTTCTACTATCATCACATTATTTTATTCTACTTCTAAACAGAGGCTTAATTTTATTGACCTATTTCTGCAGTGGTTTGTGCTAGGGATGTGACGTTAGCGAACGAGTCGTCTTTTGAACAGCACTTTTGAATGAACAATGAGAAGCAATTCGCAGTTGTGAGTGACCATATGCTAGCCATTCTTAAATACAAATTGCCTGCAAATTTATGAACAGATGGAGGAAGGTTTCCGGTTTGAACCTTGTTGTGGCTTTTCTGTGGGGGGTTAGCCCCCCGTGCAGGCATCGACTACCTGGTAACAATCTGATCCTGTTGGCAGTTTGAAAGGATTTAATCAACATTTCGACCCAGGGTTGACTGACCCTGCAAGCGACACAGGTTTTAATTTGCTCGCCTCTGATCAGCTTCAGTGGGAACGTCACACCCGGGTCGACCCGCTAATTTATGGATGATGTTGGCGTTACTTCCCCACAGCATAACATTATGCCTGTCACCTCCATCTGTAACTTGCGTGACTCTTGTCATTTCGGCAACAAACTCCACCTGCCTTTGTATCATCAGTGCCTAGTTTGTACATTTTAAAGAGGGGCAAAAGTACAAAGTACAGAAAACCGTGTCCACAGCCTCCATTATTTACATGGAGGTGCTTCGTCGCGTTGATGGTATCATCAACATGAGGACATCAGCTTGATGCACCAGAGGAAAAAAAACAGCAACACAGCTCATCTGCTGCCAGTTATACACGGGTCTGCTGGAGGTGGGAAAAGAGTTACTTTCTGATTGTTAGCGGGTTAACCCGCATTGAAAAAACCTGCATTGATCTGCTAATTTTAGTGTGAAAGCGGCATATATGTCCGTCCTGTGATTGGCTTATGACCAGTTCAGGTCAGATAGGCTCCAGCTCCTCATGACCTCAAAAAGGGTCAGCAGTTTTGGTAGTGAACACATGGATTAATACAAACAGAGGGCTGTGCCTGTTTTCTGCAAACACAGAGCATAAATGAGCCTTTTTACCCGTTCTAATTATAAAACCTTTTCCATCTGCTCTCACATGTGTTTTTAAATCCCTTGTCCTCAGAATCTAACCATCAGGTCCTTGTTTATTTGAGGGCTCTTTATCCCTGCTGTCAGTGTCCCATCATCTCTTAATGACTCTGAACAGCCTGCTGTCAAACATCCAGCTGAACGTTGACCCCTCTCTGTGACTCCTAAATGAAAACGAGAGCTCTGAAACCTGCTGGAAGAGAAGAGAAGCGTTTAGAGGTACCATCTTCCTGACACTTGATTGATTTTCTCTCAAGAACAGGCAGGTGTGTACGTCCATGCTATTAAATGTGTGTGAGTAAGTGTGCTGCTAATGCTACCAGAAAAATCCATGGAGTCTGTGGTTGCTGTGGTGACGGTAATCACTTTTAATTCAGCATCAGGGAAGAAGGGAGCAGATAAAGGTGGAGTGGCAGCAGTTTAGTGGGGTAATATGGGAGAGAGGGAGGTAAAACCAGAAGAACCTGTCGATGGGGAAACAAGGGGAGTGTGTTTTCTGTTAGACTGTTAATGTTTTCTGAGACTGACACTTTAGACTGAGAGACAAAGATGGGGATAGAGCGATTGTACAGAAATACCTTCTTTTTTTCACAGCCCCACCTCTTTTCCTTCTCCTTCTCTGCTGGCAAACAATGATCCCTTTATCATTGTTTTTTCTGGCTAGTACTTAAGCCACTTAAGCTCTCTAGGGCAGGACAATAAATCAAGATTTTAAAGATTTTGAGGTACGACAGCAACATTAATGTTGATACCATTTGTGTTGATATTTAAAAATAGATACCTGGCCTGCTGCTCTATGAAAGTCCTGCTTACAGCAAAATACATCAACAGTAATAGTGTTATTAATCATAAAGTAATAATTTACTTTTTTTTTCTTGTTTACAACAAAAAATCAATATGCCTGAAACATTACTCAAAGTCCTTAAGACCTAATCAAAGCATATAAACAATTTTAACATCAGTTTATGCCATTTTTAAGTTGATGGAACTGGAAGTCAACTACATGTACTCAAAGAGCACAAACATTCACACTGATACCGTTCGCTTAGTTATTGTTAAAAATGTGTAAAACTACCCTATCTCACAATATTAACAAATCAAAAAAAAAAAATCCAGGATCTGTATCTAGAGTTGGATCACTATCAAAATTAAATTACTTCTTCCTTTTGTCATAAGCATCGTTCCCTAAAATTTCACCAACATTTACTGAACACATTTTGCATTATCTAGCTATGAAACGAGCAGACCAACAAATGAATGAATGCATTTAAAAACACTACATCCTTTGCAGAGATAACGAGAAAGCACTTGGGGAGCGCAAACCTCCGCCAAGGTAACTCCCACATGGCTGTTAGATGCGTAAGCAATGGTTCCATGATAACGTTACCATCATAAAAACAATTGCCCTTCAAGGGACAACTAATAAAATGAAGTGATGAAGTGATCATATGATTCATGACACTGACAACCCTAGCACTCACCATCATATCAATATTTGTTGGACAGTTATTGAGCAAAATCAGTTTATTTGCTAATACTTGTTATCTGAATCACCACCAAAATCCACACCTTTTTAAGTTCAGCCATTACTAACATCTCCTAAAAATCTCAGCAAAACCTGTTAAGTAGTTTTTTCGTAGTCTTGCTAGCAAACAAACAAGCAAAGGTAAAAAGATTATTCAAAGCCAAAACATGAAATTTTCACCTTGATTTAATAATTCTAATGACATTCTTACTGTAGGAGGGCTATCCACAGAGAGAGCAACATCCATCCAATCCACTTAGTGTGTCCTTGTTGCCAGCATGTAGCACTTTGTAAGTTTGACCATGAGCCACGCTCATCTTGCAAGAAGCCCCTTATGCTTATGACACAAATTTACGCTCACCCACTGAAAGACAATTAGCCAAGAGGAGGGCAGTTTTCCTGTTTCTTCACTGTGTTTCACAATGCCTGATGCCAGGAGATGCAAGCGGATGGTGACAGTTGAGAGAGACCAAGAGACCAAAAGGCTGGACTGTAGTTAATACTGGACAGATTTTAATGAGAGCTCCAGAGCTTCTGCTCATCAGATGCTGAGCTGTCTGTGTTGCTGTTGGAAGGGAAAGTGCAGTGGTTGTGTCAAGCCATGTATCTTGTTAGCTGAATTTGTTTGATCAATTTAGCATCATTATTGTAAATCCTTTCAAACTTTTCAGTTTGCATTTTCCAGATTAGCCTCTCTACTCTATGCCAGCTGTTGAACACATGGACTTATACTCTACATGCAGGCAGTTTGCAAACATCTGGCATCTGACAAGAGACTTAGTTTTGCATATAAAATAATAAAACTCTCTCTTATTGGGATGGAGACCAACATCTGCCTCTTTCATTAACCAGCTAGTTACACAGCATTTTTACCAAAAGCCCATATTTAGGACAGTATCAGTATTTCAGCATTTTCAAATATGGTTATCATAAATGCCAAAATATTGTGAAAGCCCTAAGCAATATTTTCTAAATTGACACAAAGTCTGTAGTTCTTGTGTCACTGATCTTTTTTTCTTTTCTATCTGTGTATCATGTATGGCCATTCTGCTAAAAACTAACAGGACATGCACATTTTTGTCTGTTTCACCCAGCCCTACTCTCTGCTCTTGTCAAGCTTTTCCTCCTTTTTTAAATTTTACCCCACCAGAGACAGGAGGAACAGATATTAATTATTCATTCCCCTTTTTTGGCCCCATCTCCACCTCCCTATCTGTCTACTCGTGTACCTTCACTTTTCCTTTTTCTCTCCTTCTCTCCTCTTCCTCTTCTCTTTTTCCAATCCTGTGTTATGAATACTATTAATGAGCGGGCGAAGGAGAGACAGACAGCGAAGGACAGTGTGTGTGATGCTAATTAATGGGTTTGGTTTGTTTCTTCTGTCACTTTACTCAACCTCCTGCTAGAGCGAACAGACACAGCTACACACATACGCACACTGTCAGAGGAGGACTTCTTCATGAGCCATGAGTGCTGAAAGGAAAAACATCAACACGATGTGCGCAGCCTAAGAAAAAACACCACCTGCCACTCAAGCCAGCCTGCTTATGGAGCTGGGAAATAACCCTAGATTTCATTCAGGATAAGACAATATTTCATTTATTAAAGCAGTTTATTTTGGTTCAAGTGAAAATAGATGGCAGGTCTTGCATTCTTTGTTTAGAGTAAGATCAGTTAACAATAATATTTCATTTGCCACACAATAATCTGTTGAAATGTTCACCTAAATGATGAATCACAATCCTGTCTGCCTACTTATACCAAAGGAGTTTGATGCTGCTATCTGACCAGTAAGCACCAAACTCAAGTCCTCACTCTACACAGCACAGTTAGCATGAACGTGTTACCTAAATTTCCAAAAATGAGTGCAAAGTCTAACTGTCTGTAGATGTGTGTGTGTGTTAACCTTAGCCCTTTTTAGCTTCATCCCTGCAGCATCAAACTGATTCCCACAATACCCTTAATTCCCATGTAAAGTTTCCAGTTTAAAATATTTCCCATATCCTCCATCTTAGCTTTTCAACAGTTTCTAGAAAGTGATGCGTAGTTTAGTCAAACACTGGCTAAAGACTCAGAATAGACCTTGACCAGTACCTGCTCAGTTGTGGTTTTTCAGGTTATTAAGGTGCAGCAGAAGCCTGTGGCACTGTGACATGTTAGAAGGCTTTACCTCAGGTCTTTTATTGTCTCCAGTGTCTCACAGCACATGGCGTCGCCTCACACACTTCTTCTCTTTACTGATACAAAATAAAGCAATAAGAAACAACACTGATAATCACTTAAAGATGGCATTATTTAATATTCTCCAAAATCATGCTGAAGTTTATAAATGTGGTCTTCATACATACTAACAGTAAACAGTTTTATCTTTCTGCTATTATTATAAGCTGATATACTAGCTTGACACATCGTCCAGTTTTTCAAAAACATGTTTAAAACTGAAAACATTATTGTGTCAAATGTTAAAAACAAATAAGGAATTTTAAATGAATTCACCTTTTGTACCCAAATTGGAAGTCAGAAATTAATCAAGCTTAATAGTCAACCACTATTATTATGAATGAAAATGAACCATGATATGAATATGGTGTGTCTTGAGATTTTTTCCTGCCTTTCAGTGTGACTTGGTAAAAATAAGTTTAATTTTTTTTTTTTTTTTAATGTAGGTAATTACAGAAAAGTCTCACTTTAAGATATATGCCAAATCGAAATACACACTTTAAGATGAGTTTTATAGTATCAAATAGGTTCTCTATAAATGCTATTCCTTAGCTAAGTGGTCGGACAGCCGGCTACAACACTACAATAATAAGTTTTCCAAAAATTGCTTGTTGGCACACATCAAAAACTACCGCTAGTAGTAACTACCGGAACTAGAAAGAGAAACATTACCTCGTCGCTTTCCATCCTGTCAGTTGTTGAAAAAAGAAGTTGTAAAGCAATGCAGAGTTCTGAGGAAGGTCCGACCTGCATTTATTAGCATCACAACAAACACACGCTTTGGCTTGAGTCACGTCTTTTGGTGTGTTCCAGTTGTGGTCAGAAGTAGGAATTTCCGGGTTCCAAGTAGGAAACTGCAACTGGAACGTTCTCCGAAGTCGGAATTTCCTACTGGGAACTTGGTGAAACCTCGCCACCCCCGAGTTGACCATCGAAGATGGATGCCCCCAGTGTGAACAGTTATTTAGCTCCTGTAATAATCAATTTATTTGCACTTCTGACTGGGGTGTGTCGCTCTAGATCAGCTGTATACATAGTATTGTTAGACTTATATTTACAAAAATGCTGCCATAGTGATAATCATATTCTTCATGTGAACAACAACGCAGGGTGTACCAACAACAGCGATTCTCCTCATAGCACCTTTAAGCACTGTATATTTGATATTTCCCATAATATAGGAAGAGTCTGCTTACATTTCAAATAAAACAAAATATTGTATCTTGTAAGAGAATGCAGTGTAACTTGTCTTATTTCACATGTGTTTTTAGAACAAATAAACTGTCACAATGAAATAAACACATCAGTTCAAGGTAAGCAGAGACTTCTTACTCTTGACAATATTGAGTGCAAACATCTGATATTAACAAAAATCCAATGATTGTGTATCCAAAGACAAACTGTAATAAGTTCTTTATCAAAGTAATGATGTGATGATAATCTAAGTATGTGTTGTTTATCTCCATCCAGCTAAAAAGTTAAAAAAAAAAATCCATGTTACCCAACCCTATCTTCCTCCTCGTAGTATACAGCACTCATACACACACTCACCCTGGCATGCGCGCCGTAATTTTCCGCCACACTCTGTCTTCAGCCAATCAGAAGCCACAGCGGACAGAGGATCTCAGAACGTGAGGGGGAGGGGACAGAGAGCTGCTGGCTGATTGACAGGTAGCACCTACAGGTGGAGAGAAGAGCGGTCGAGAGACAGAGAGGGAGAGAGAGAGAGAGAGAGAGGGGAGAGGACGATAGGGTGAGAGAGGAGGAGAAGAGAGGAAAAGCAGCGGCAGGCTTACTTCCACACACACATACACACACCACACACACACACACACCAGACTTCCAGTGCTCTGTTCTTACCTTGAGAGAGCTTGCTTCACCCAGCAGCCGAGCATCCTTACCTTCACCTCCACCACCACAAGCTGCACCACGATGAGCCAGTGCAGGAAAAGGTGCAAGAGGCAGCTCACTAAGGTGGCTCGCTATTTCTACCACTTCCTCATGGGGACACTAACCCAAGGTAGGCACCCAAAAAACTTCAAAATCGCTCACTCTGAAGGAGACTGTTTGTTTAGTGAGTGGTGAAAACAGGTGGAGGATGTCTTTGGTGGAGTTTTGTTGTGATTTGATCTGCGGTAAGCATTGCTTTGACTTGTATTTCACTCTACAAATCAGCGTGTCATTTTGTTTCCTAACAGAGCAGGCGTAGTTCTGATTTGCATACATCCAAAACAAGCAGGTTTCTGAGACTGTGAGTGGAGTTACAGCGTGTGTGGGCATTTTTGTGTGTGTAAACAAAACAGTAGGGCTGCTCTACTGTGGCAAAAGTGATAAGTAATACTGAGGACACAGTGTTAAATCCCAGTGAATCACTGTTTTTTAAAACATCTGCACCACATGTTGGTCAGACTTGTGCACTTGTTTCACTTAAACTGATTACTTTAAAAATCAAGCAAAAAATGTGGAAATAACTAAGTGTAACGGCAATGTTGGATATAAGATTATATGGTTTGTTATTTCGGTGCTTATTTCCACTTGGAGCAACAGATATCAGCAGACACCAAGACATTTTTCTTTAATGACAAAACTTGTAGATAAGTGCAATTGAAGAGCTCTTCGCCAAAATGCTATAAATCCATTTTCATTTAGAAAAAAATAACATTATTTACCCAGACCCACCATTAGGTTGGCTGGGGAACTGAACTTTGAAATATAGTTTAAACAGGGATATATAGCTTTCTAGCATTAAATACTGATAGGGCAGGTAGTACAATCGGTATAAAAAAGAATAGCACTGAGTAAAATATATATTTTTAGTTTTGGCTTTTATAGCATTTTGGAAAAGAACTCTTCAATTTCTCTGAGAGCACAAACCTTGGCCAAGGCATTGCCAGCACTATCAGCCCAGTTATTGTAAAAAATGGGGAAAGCAACCCTTTCTCTTACTGTTTACAAAGCCTTGTAGAAAATCCTGGATCCACATCTGTTTTCAGATTACCAACAAAATCTAAAGACTTTTCCCTTGTGTCATGGCCAACATTCCCTGATAATGTTGCCAAAATCTGTGGAGAAACTATTGAGTTATTGTCAAACATGTGGAAACCTGCCCAATCTCACAGTTTTAACAGTTACTTAAAGAAGTTCCTGGATCTGTATCACCACTTTCTCGTAACCTGGTTAACATTCGCTAAAAAAATGTCATCCAAATCTGTGGAGAAAACTACTCAATTATTGTTTAAAATGTGGAAAACTACTATCTCCAACAATTACTGATACAATAACTTCTTGGATCCACATCTTTTTTTCAGATCACCACCAAAATCCAATTACTTCTTCTTTTTACCATGGTGAACATTCCATGGATATATCACCAAAATATGTGGAGAAATTATTGAGTTATTGTCAGGAATGTGGAAAGCTTCCATATCGCCCAGTGTTAACAAAAATAAGAAACCAAATCCTTGATTAATACCAAAAATTGATTACCTCGTCTTTGTACCATGGCCACCATTCTCTGATAATGCCATCAAAACCAGTTCTGAAGTTATTGAGTTATCAGTGAAAAATGTGGAAAACTGCTGTATCTCCCACTGTTAACAAAAGTTTTAAGAATTCTTAGATCTACATCAAGAATCAGGTCACCACCAAAACCTTGTGCCATGACCAACTTTTCCTGTAAACCTCATTATTATTCTTCAGTTAAAAACAAAATGTCGAAATCTGCTCTTTCCCCCAGTGCTTACAAATCCTTAAAAATCACGGATTCACATCAATATTCACGTCACCATCAAAATCGAATTGCTTCCTCTTTGTACCATGACCAATATTCACTGAAAATGTAACAAAGGTCTGTGGATAACTAACAAAAACTAATGAACACATGTTTGAAAAAACATATGCTCTTTGGCGAAGGTATTTAGAACAAATGGTGAGTTGTGAAGTTATCATTTAACCTTAGCTAACATTTTTCATGAAGATGCAAATCCTAAAACGTCATCAAAATCAAAACTCAATAAATTTCCCAGCACTACAGTCGTCTAAGCGCTTTAGTCATCTCAAGAAAGCATGCCATAAAACAGCCATAAAAAGCAGCATGTGCTGCTCATTATTCCCTTCATATGTTTATTCAAATGTGCTTAAAGTATGCACACATGCATGTGGGAATATGAATTTCTTCTTTCTTGAGTTCCTGCATAATAATGGAGGCCAATGATCAGTATGCACAGTGGGAATTAGAGGCTGTTGGGGTTGAATGAGCTCACTCTCTTCCTCTTTCCATCTACCTTTTCTGACTCCTGCTCATCCTCACCTCAAAGCTCTGTCCTTCTTCTTCTCTCTCTCCCTCTCCTTCTCTCTTTTCTTCTGGTGTTCTTCCTGAGCAGTCAAACAGATTGCCCTCTGGAAGCATGTGGCATTCCACCTCCATTGAGAATCTCGCAGTGGGAGAAAAGACGCACACAGCTTTTCATCCAGCCCCTGAGCCAGCTCTCAGTGTGGCACCAAATCCCATTTCCTTTTCTGTCTATGACTATGATAACAATACGATGGACTGATAAACCAATCATTATCTGACTTCTGCAGTTTCTGTTCGCTCTTATGTAAACAGCAATATATGACACTCTTTATCAGATCAAAGACAGATTATCAGGTGAGGAACAAATGGATTGAGAGACCTAGCTTACTGCCTAATCAGGCCCTCCAGTCATGGTGTGTTTAATCTGCTCTGTTTAATACTACTACATCTGTGCATGAGTAAAGTATGTGAGTGGGAGCAGAAGAGGATGAAGTATGAATGGATGAGTGGCAGCAAATACTGGCAGCGTCAGTGTGACTGTAGTGAAGCTGAAAGATATTTTTAATGATTAACTAAATGGGAGAGAAAGAGTTTCTTCCTGGATGGAGAAATTCAGAGGACTAGATGAATTAAACATCAACCATCTCTTCCTGTAAAAACAGCTTCATAAAAAGATGAACTATATTGACATTTTAAAAGATCCAATATTCAATGACCTTGATACCTATTCTTATATTTTTTTGGCAAAAATAACAAGTCTGTCTAATAAAATGGCCTATTCCTTGCGCTGTTTCAGTGTATTTGCATTAGAACCAGATGTGAAACAAGCAAAACACTTCATTCTCTGTTTTTATATTGACATTCATTGATAATATTGTGAAGCATTGTGGTTCCTTCATACATTTACATATATTTCAGTCAATATAAAGGATATATATAAACCAGATATGTGTTGTATGGTCAATACATCAGCTGTAAATTAAGGCAGAAATGTTTAAATCTGCACATATCAGTATTTGACTTAGAGAAGCAACATCAGGATTGAAGCTAAGACATATTTGTAACGATTAACTCAGTGAAAGCTGTGGAATATCTCAGTAGATTGGAAAAAATATGGTGATGATTGAATATGTAAAGTTTATTTTAACTTCTAAAATAATTTTATAAGGACTAAAAAAAGTAACTTGCATCTTAGTATTAGTATTTATTTAGTTATCATCCAAAATTTGACATTATATTATCATTTAATATTGCAATAACTTAATCAGTCAAACAGCTGCAGCTGATCCGGACTCTGCTGCTTGAGTCCTTACTCAGACCAAAAAAAGTGAGCACATCACTCCAGCTCTGAGCTCTTTTCATTGGATTCATTGGATTTATACCTCAAATATATTAGTGACCTCCTGTGACTATATTAACACCCAGACCGGTCAGATCGTCTCTCTGTCCCTAAAGTCAGAACCAAACACAGAGAGGCAGCTTTCAGTCTTTATTTAAATTTTAAACATCTTCCTGATGACATATTTTTGTTGCTATTTTTTATTATTTATTATTTTTTTTAAATCCTTTCCTCTTTGTTTTAGGTAATATTCCTTCTCTTTTTGATCTTTGTTTTTATTTCTTTGTTTTATTCTGCTGTGTTTTCCCTTTTTATCATTGTTTTCTGATGTATTGTATGAAGCACTTTGTATTGCCTAGTTGCTGATAGGTGCTATACAAATAAACTTGCCTTGCCATTACTACAATGTATCAGACCCTAGTAAAGTATATTGTAACTCACACATAGCTACTCCTCCTAACAAGTTTAAGTTACTAATTAACTTCCTATCAGCTGATCTCTGAAGATGTTTGGTGCCAAACTTTGTCACTACAGAGTTCACCAAAAACACCAACTTATACCACAAGTGTCATCTCCAGTCGAAGTAAGGTGGCTTTTAGTTGAAATTTGCAGACTCCAGCAGTCTGTGACACTTGAGCATTGTGGATAGTTTTGTTTTGGCCATTTTCTGTAAAGGGGGTGTCTATCATATGTACATGTTCTCTCCAGAACCATTATCTCTCCATTTAAATCCTCTGTAGTTAATAAAAGATTGGTTAAATTAAAGAGAGAAAGCTAATTGCAGAAGGACAGACGTAACTTGGCTTCCCTAATCTGAGAGCTTGCTTTCCTACTCTGGAATTGTGCTTAGTGTAGATTATTTAGTTTTTGTTTTTGTGTTTCCTTGGGTCCATATTCTATTGTTTCTGCATTTAAAGGCTCTGTAGTAAATTAAAGGTTTGTTAAAATCAGTAAAAGAAGCTTGACCACAGAAGAATGTTGATGCCTTCACAATCAGAGGTGTTGCTGTGACACTCTAACCCTAAAAAACAGACGTATTTTCTTAAAGGAGACATATCATGCTGATGCATGATTTAATACTTACATATAATATAATAAATTTGAAAACAAGACCTTACACCCCCTTAATTTTCAAAAAATGAGGTATTGTATTTTTTCTGATATCCTAGGACTAGATTTGATGCCTCTGAAAATAGGTCATTGCGAGATGTCCGCGAGATTTCAAACGTCATGACGTCACGAGGTACCTTTCTTTTTATTGGAGTATTCTGATAAAACACTTCCTCCTCTGTGATGTCCGTTAGCCCCAAACCCTCACCGAGGAACACATCCGTCCAGCAGGGGTTTATTATATTATATGTAAGCATGGGCGGATCTACCAGGGTGGCATGGGGTGGCAAATGCCACCCTAAAATAAACCCTTGCCACCCCTACTGCCACCCCAACTGGCAGCAATGAACTGATAGGAAAAATTAACGATTTCAACAAGTGCTTGATAATGGCCTAAAATGCAGCAGCAGACAATCCGTCTGATTCGGACTCAATTCACTGCTACTCACCTGAATAACGGGCTATGTGTGTGTGAGTGTAAGCGATGCTACAGGCTGAACAGGACGATCACAGGAAGAAAAATCAGAGTCCAAAGTGGCCGTGTTTCTGCTAAAACCCACGAATCGAGCCGAAACCAGCCCCATGTGTCTTGCTCACATATAAACACAGACACAGTGATCCACACATTTAAAATTTAAATAAAACATTTAAATAGCTTATAAATACACTGAATATTGATTCAGTTTCTGTAAAGGGAAACCTTGTAAATTTAATCTGCTCTTTAAATTTCTGTATATGGGTGATTCCGCCAAAAGAGTAAAATTTCTGTCCCCAGCATTTTATTGTGTATTAAATTTATAAACACAATTAATAATAATATATAACAAATTATATTTGTTATTATACGGAACACTATACACTTTAATCTTTGTAGAAATTACACACACACACACACACACACACATATATATGTATATTTATATATATGCATATATATATATATATATATATATATATATATATATTAAAATGGCATCCCAAACACTTATGCATGGCATTTCTTGCCTGTCCCCACAGCCAAACGCTACACTTTACAACAATTCATTCTGAACAAAATCTTTCCAAAGCAAAATTTCTTTTGCATTCAAGTGTGACTCCATATTCTATCTACACTTTTAAAACAAAAGTTTAACAAAAAAGTCTTTATATTTTGGTGAAAATTCACATTTCAGTGCTGTCCCCAGGTTTTCACTCATTGCTGTTGGCCAAACACATTCCCCTCTTTAAAATTCTGGAACATTCCACCAGTGACATGTTCTGCAGGAATTGACATCATTTAGGTCTTCTGCAGGTCATGGGAAGACCAAAAGTAAGTTATCTTTTTTATTTTTCCTTAAATTTAATGATATATTAGCTATTTTAGAGATGGTCAGTCTAAAAACTCAGTCCTGTTACCTAAGTTATCTCTAAGACAACATTTGTTGATATCAAAAGTAAAATATTCAGTTAAATCTTAAGAATTTGCTCCATGTTCTCAAGCTACTAGCAAAGATGCTAAGTGGCTAGATTTCACACAGTTACTAATTTTATGCCACAAATTCATTCCTGTTACTCAAATAAAGAATAACTGCAAAAAAAGTCATTTTGTCTTAAATATTAGTGTTTTCATCATGTAACCAACCATTTCTTCTCAATTAACTCTTTTTCTAAGAGTCTAAAACATTGTATGTGGTTGATATCCTTTTAAACACATTTTTAAAATGGCATTTGAGTTTTGGTAACAGCAGAGAAAAAATTTGCAATGATAACAAACTGTCAAAAGTTGCAATAAATTAAATAAAGTTGCCTGAGTTTGACCAGTACTCATTTTAAATGAGTAAATGTTCATATTACTAAATTCTATCTTGAAATGGAATGAAAAATTAAGTTTATTTTGTAGCGTTACAAAAAGCAAATTGCACTCTTTTGGCAGAATGACCCATACCTCTGTTTTGGTTACTGAGCAAATCTGATAGATAAAACCTTAAAAATAAAGAGTTGAAAATGTGACACCAGTGTAAATGGTGTAAATTCTGCTGAACATGAAGCAGGGTTTTTGCTGTTCTTGTTTTTTGATAGCTCTTATTTTGTGTATATTACTGTACAGAAAAAAAAACTGTATGTACATAGTTACAAAAGATTTTTGTAGTTTTTCTGACTGGAAGCTAAATGTATTCATATGCGACCTCTATTCAGGTTTGTGTCCAGTGGCTTGTTTAGTTACCGTGACCCATTGGTTTCCATTGTGTATTTATGCTGCTGACCTTATTACAGTCCATTAGGATAGTTTTTTCTTGTACAAATGCTGCTTACATGTGGAATATACAGTATGTTCTAAGTTAAGCACTAAGTCTTGCAAGCAGGAATACTTCAGTGTTAATTGTCTATTTCTCATCAAACTACGATAACAGCTTCAGTTTATAAGCATCTGATGTAGGTTGCCACCCCTCTTGCCACCCCATAAATATTTTTCTAGATCCGCCCCTGTATGTAAGTATTAAATCATGCATCAGCATGATATGTCTCCTTTAAATGAGAGTAGTGTTCGCATCTGTCTTCTCTGAGTTCAACAATCCATCTATCCATCATTTGCACTGCTTAGCTTTCTTGGTGTCAGGGGCGAGAGCCAGAGGACATTGGGCAAGAAGCAGGGTACACCATGAACCAGTCGCCAATGGATCACAGAGCCACAGAAACATTCATTCAGCTATTCACACACATTCATGAACAGGCAAACTCTTCCCAGAAGGACCCTGACTGAAAATTTCTCCCTGATGTTTGAAAAACTTCTCTAAAATCAGTCCAAATCTTTGCTGGTTCTCTGATGTCTTCCACTTTTTGTCTGTGGAGTGTACACTTGTCTGAATGAAGTGTCCTTTGCAAGATCCACCCTCCATAAAATTGCTTATTGACAGCCCGCTGCTAAGCTTTACACCCATTTCCCTCTTTTTTCTGTCCTGTGAGTGATATTGAGCAGCCACACACACAGCCTTGGGGAAGACACAACAAAGTCGGTGCTTTCTATTGAATCGCAGCAGTTGATCCAAGGAGGTGAAGATAAAGCATTGTGTTTCGATGACCTTGTCAATAGAGAGGTGTGTGTGAATGCTAATTTGACATTCATGTCACTCATCGTATCCACCGAAGTTGTTTTTTTCCCCCTCCCTGTTGTCTCCTCATAGTCTGGTGTGCTGAGTTTCGTGGTCATGCTGGGAATGAAACGATTGGACATGGGAGTGTGTGGAGAGGCATGTTCATAAATACAAACAGGCTGTAACCCCTGCATGTACAGAGTGTCAAGAGCATGGCCTGTATGCTGATATCTATGTTAACATATTGGACGTGGTTTGAATGTTAAAGTCAAAATACACAAATACAGTTTTCATGTTGTTGTTTTTTAGAGATGTAGAATTTAAGCCTGTGGGTTTTTCAGAGGATGTGAAGAGAGGCTTACAAATCAGACTATAGATGTTTTACCTTATGACCCCAGTCAAATTAGTCAGGAAAGCTGGTTTACTCATAAATTTGAAGTGATAGTTTGAGAATTTTTGAAGTGGGTCTGTATAAAACTCGTGGCGCTGTCCTGAACATAAGCCGCAGTGACGGAGATCAGCTCTGTGTCTGTGCAAAAAATCATGGAAAAAAGCTACGAAGCTATTTTGTTTGGCACTACTCCAGTCCATTAACCTTGCACAGCAGCTGGATCCACCTGATTCAATGCCTGTAGTCAGGCAGATCCATGTTGTCACGATCTTATGTACAACAACTGTGACTGACTCAAAGTGGCATGGCCCAGTGAGAGTCCTTTGGAGCAGGAAGAGGAGGGAGCTACGAATAAGATGACAACAGCAAAAAGCGACTGCTAGTACTTTTAATTATGCTGCCCCCACAGACTGAACTGAACATATCAGAACTGGTGTCATTTAAAACTTTTCGTTCTATTTTACTCACAAGGCAGCGGGAATCCTATGAGCAATGCTTGTGTCTTTAAATTGTTATGTTCTTTAAACTACAGCACTTTCACTGTGAAGTTTTTGAATCCTATGAGCAATACCTGTGTTATTTATATTTAAATTGTTACTGGTCCCTTAAACTTATTTAGTTAGTGCCTTGCCATATTTATTGTTGTGATTTGCTGTTTATTGTCTTAAACTTTAACATGAACCTGTATAATTATGACGTGTGCTGCTGACCTCTTGGCCAGGTCACCCTTGTAAATGAGGTCCTGATCTCAATGGGTTTTTATCTGGTTAAATAAAAGGTTAAAAATAAAAAAGATAATATCTTAGCATAGCAGCTTCAGTAATAATTTTATCAGACCAGGTCTTCATTTTTTTAATTAAAGGAAGAACATAAAAAACTGAAAGCATTTCTTGGTAGATATGATATTGTCACTCCACTTCTGACATATTTTTGTGAGACTTTGCTCTTCATAGTAGTTTACATTTGTTTTATACACTGTGACAGTAGCGCCCTCCTACTATCTGATCAGCCTGTATTTAATGTAAATGGTGGAAGGTCATCCAATCACCTGCCAGATTTGCTTTTAAAAGGATTTGCCATTCCCTAAGAACTTTCGAGTGGCTGCCTCTTAGATGGGCTGGTGAATATATTGATAGGTCGATTTGGTGACTCAGTTTAATGGTCCATGGCACAGTCTCCAGTGTTTTCTGTCAGCAGCATCCTCATGATATCTCACTTAAATGCTGCTGAGAACACTGTATCCCTTCATCCCTAAAGATTAGCTTCAACTATGCATATTTAAAGATTTTCCTGCTGAACAAGCACTTTAATTTTTGGAAAGTGTGTGTCTTTTTTTATATACGTACATGCAAGTCCACTTGAGCTGAGAGGGAGCTAGTGCTTCTGTTACAGGGTGAATTGAGAAGGGGGAAATTCCCATTCAGGCTGGTCAAAGCATATCAAGAGGAAAACATAGTCAGGCTGCTTTCCTCACTTTCCCTCTTCATTTACAAACATACAATGTAATCATCTCAAAAATCAAAATCACAGCTTTTTATTATGAAACTGTTAATCTGGTGTGTTCAAGTATGAATGTACCTTACCACAGGGTGGCTCTGCATGATGAGAGCTTCAGACTGCAGAGGCACATATTAAAGCTTCATAATCACACCTATATCATTCAGTTGGATGAAATGAGCTCATGATTTACACACCTGCCTCAAGATGCTATATGGTCTCTCTGGTCATCCACCTCCTATCCCAATTTCCTCTTTTTGTAAAATTAGAACTGTTGTACAGAAGATTTTCCCGAGTTTACTTTGGTACATACTAGGGCTGAAAGATGTATTGTTATCGTACCGATATCGAGATATGAACATTCAAGATATTAATATTGAAAAAGCAAGGGTATAAATGATATACATTTTTCCCGTGCTTACCCTGCATGTGCAGCTCTGGAAATCACAACAAACTGACACAAACAACAACAAACCCAATGACCTTTTAATGCATCACTTCGTTTTAACCGAACCCCTAGTCATATCATGTTGTACAGAGATATCTGGCGTGAATATCGAGATGATATTTGTTCATATCGTTCAGCAGCAAGTACATTTAAGTATTCACAAGTATTCAAAGTAGAGATGCACCGAAATGAAAATTTGTGGCCGAAGCCAAAGCCGAATAAAATATAAATGCTGGGCTGAATACCGAGCATTTATATGTATTATCCAAAGCGGAGGCAAAGTAGTTCACTATATTTTTTGATTGTGCATTAATAGTTTAGAGTACATTTTTTGACATGTTTTTAAAAGAAAGTAATTGTTTATTAAATATTACATTTTTGTAATATTCCAGTAGCCTTTGATTTTCAAAAAAAGCTCAACAAAGTTTTTCATTCTTATTAAGCCTTCAAACAAAACAAAACATGCATTAAAAAATATTAATGTACACTGATGGATATATACCAATAGACCAATAATACCAACAGTACTGTTTTAAGGCTGTCACTTTATATTCAATATTTATATAACCGATCAAATATGGGAATAAATATCCGTAATCGAATTGTAAATAAATATTTGAATGTAAAATATTGAATGTGGCGACACATCAGGCCTGGAGCAATGGACCGTTCCATCCAACAGAGGGCGCTGTGAGCGCAGCTTGTCCCTCAGACACATCCGCTGCTCTCTCGATCCAAAGAGTTTCCGCTCCGAGTGGAAACATGAACAGCTCTAACTGTTCTGAGGAGAGCTGTGTGGAAGTAGTTTGGGTTCTACACCGTTGATGGCAAACTTAAAATCAAAGACCAGGCTGTGTGTTCTGTGAAATATAGTTTAGTCATGCGTTCTCCACTTATTTGTGGGCTCAGCCGTCAGCTTTTCATTCAAATTATACGGCGGAGTGCAGCGGAGCTTCGTCAAGAGTTTAACCCCGCGTGATGGTGTTTTTTTCAGCAGGGTGGATCAGAGAGTGTCTGACCCTTACTGAGGGGGGATACTATTCGGCCTTGTTATTGCCTCACTCCACCGAAGCCCAAATATGGCTTTTTTTTGCACTATTCGGCCGAATATATTCGGCCACCGAATATTCGGTGCACCCTTAATTCAAAGTAAATGGCTGTCATATTTGGTGCAAATATCACCCTTTATCCATTTTGAGAGTCATTGTTTACTCTTGTGAAGACTGCATATTTTAACTGGTCAGCGCTGAAGGAGGAAGGACATCAAGGCTGTGCTATGTCCCAAAGTAGTGCCAAAACAGAGGAGCTTGTTGGTGGAAAAGCAAGTTGTTGTCAAGAAATTATATGTAGCTTGCTATCACTCTTAATGTTTTTTGTGGCTTTCTTTCACCCAAAATTAAGCAGAGATGGTGCTGCCATGTGCAGTTTTATGTAGCTTTGGCTTCCATCATAAGTATTTCTGTGCAGATGCAGAACTGATCTCTGTAGCTGTCCCCAGTGTTGCTGTGGCTAGTGCTATGTACCTCACACAACACCACCTGAAAATCTTGAGTTAACCCTTTAGTTTTTTGCAGTAATTATACCTTTTGCTTTGTGTATCTGTGCGTTTGGCTGCTTGTTGTCAGAAACTTTTTAACTGTGTGGATGACCGTCTTGGCTGGGATTCCCTCCACTCACACCCCTGACCCTTGAACTCTCTCTCTCTGTAGATCTCATCTGTACACATGTTATTTATGATATTTGATGACCTATCAGATCCTGCTGTTAGTTTAGTCAAGAGATTCCACACTGTGAGTGTTGCTGTGGATAATCCAGCAAAGGCTGCCCCTGCAGTTTGCTGAAACTCTCTTTATTTGACGCTCACTCTGTGTCATTGGGGACACGTATAAAGATGGCTAGAAAGAATTATAAGTCTTGTCACTCTCAGACAGGAAATGGGATGATGTAAATTAGTTTTGAAAGTGTTTCCCTTAAAGGGACTGTGAGGAGTTTCTAAGTAATTACAAAAAAGTCTCACTTTTAGATATATGCCTGATCGAAATACACACTTTAAGAGGAGCATCAGAATAGGCTATCTATAAATGCTATTCCTTAGCCTTCCGGTTGGGTCGGACAGGGCTGGACTGGCCTGGATACACAACTTCGGGTACAAGACAATTAAAACTTTATTTGCACTTCTGACTGGGGTGTGTCGCTCTAGATCAGCTGTATACATCCTATTGCTAGACTTATATTTACAAAAATGCTGCCATAGTGATAATCAAATTCTTCATGTGGTATTTGTGAACAACAACGCAGGGTGTGCTAACAGCTTACAATCGCCTGATAGATCGGGAGTTTTTTTTCCGACTTCAACTGGAACTGGATGAGTCGGAGATGATGTCACTCCCATTTCCGAGGTTACTGGAACGCAGCGTTACGACAGTCGCTCGCGTGCTCATGGGTAGCAGAGTCTTTATTTCGCCGGTAATAGATTCTCCTCATAGCACCTTTTAAATACATGAAATAATGAATTCATGGTTGATGGTCAACTATTTTTGTCTTGGTGTTCAACCTTGAATTGACTCAGAGTAGTTTGTATTGCCAGAGTCTTAAAGAGATTATTGCAGGAGGGGATGCATTTTTTGTTGACTCAGACTTCCATTGTTGTCTGAATTAAAAAAAGGAGACTGGGCCACACTCTTGCACTGCATTTCATCTTTTTTTTTATTTGGGTGAACATGGGTGCTGCAGTTTATTTTTAGAGAATACAACAAACATGATCTTGCAGTTGTAAATACTTCATCAAAAATGTATTAATTCACTACTTAAAATAGTTTTCAGTCCACACAACTGCACTGCTTACTATTTAGATCAGATATCTGATTCAAAGGAGAAGCATGGCATTGACCTACTCTTTTATGAAGCCTCTTGATACAACATTACTAATTAAGCTTTTTTTCCCTCTATCATGGTCAAGGTTACAGACGAGTTGTTAAACTCTTAACCCAATATCTAAGAAACGCCCATGTGGATTCAGAGTTGATCCAATTAATTTAGGAGGACATAGATGTAATAATGGTGATATATTAAACCAACACATATTGAAGTGTTTTGAGATGACATTTGTGGGGAGTTTGCACTACACCAATAAGACTGATTGGTTAATTGATTGGATGATTTTTAGATTGTGAACGTATATCTCAAGAAAGTTTTGAGTGATTTTTCTTTTGATCAAATGTTCATTTGACCCAAGGATGAATTCATGGCATATTAATGTCATAGAATAAAGGTTTAGGCTCTCCTGCTTCTTGATCTGTTTTGCTTGTGAATTTAATATTTTAAGAAATGTCTCGTGTTCTGCAAAGTCAAATTCTTTGCTTTTAATGTTAGGTCTCAGTTCATGTAGAATTGCACTCTGCTTCTTCAAAGAAAATGTCACTAATGTCCATTTTAAAAATATAAATCATGTCTTGGTGTCTGTTAAAAAGAAAAATTTAAAAGGAGAGAGGGGAGAAAGGATTATAATTTTATAAAAAGTCATGTTGGCTGCTTGTTATGAGCAGAAAACACACATGTAGGTGGAGGCTGTATAGCTATGACATCATAAATGCCAGGAATAAGTAAGTGAGTGTTTTTAAGGGCCATTTTCTTCATGAACTGGAAGGTGAATAGAAGGTATTATGTTCTTCCGCACCTCACACCCTTCTATCAACATTAAAAGCAAAGAAAATTGGTTTTGCAGGATGTGACCTATACGGTTACAAGTAAAAGGTTAAGGTCATGGAGTCTTATGGTCATCCTTCATTTGTGGTTATTATCTTGTGAGAGCAAAAGTGTCTTGAGCCACCTTGAATAATATTTTTTTTTTTAACTCAAGTCTCCATTAATCACATTTTAGAGGTCACAGAATTCATATTAAGGTGTTGAAGTCACACAATCATTTTTTGCCAATGGCTTAGAAGGTTATGAACCTTTGTTTATTTCAAGTTTATACCTTCCATTTTTTAACTGTATGTAAAAGTGAAGGCTAACTCCTGCTTTTGGCTCCCAGAAAATAATATTACAGTGGGTTGTAATCTTTCATTTGATGCATAAAAAGTGGTCTAAATGTTCAAAACTTTGTCAAAATGTGGTTAATTATTTAACTAAAAGTGAAGCATCATGGTTCATTGATCCAAGTTAATTATATCCTTTTTCCTTTAATATACAAACAGGTTGTTATTTTTAGATATATGGAGGATGTCTCATACACAACAACACACAACAGGGTCCACGCACACAAGACCTGATAATGAAGCACAAACCCTGCCCTGACATGTGGTTTGACATCCTGCGAGCAAAAACAAACTCATCACTCTCAGACAGCTAACTAACTCCCCCAGTCTCTCGCAGCCTCTTTCACCAGCCTCCATCCATAAAGTATTTATTAAAAACATTGTGTGTATGGGTATGTGTGCGTACATGCACATATCCAGAATGGAGTTACCATGACTACTGGCTCCTGTGTGTCTGTTCAAACGAGAGGGAGCGAGAGAGAGGGAAGTCTGCCTCGCTGCGATGGGAGCCGGTGAGGGCTGAACTGTATAATGGCTGAGCTACACGGGGGATTTCATCAAGGCCATTCAGGCTTTGGTATTTGTGACAGTTTTTGGCCGTGCCAAAGGTGCCGAGGGACTCGCCATTTAAGCCAGGCATGGAGTGACTAAATATACACGGTGGGAAAAAGTTGGTGTGAATGTAGACGTCATTTAACCTATGAGAAGTAGTCGCATGGCATTAAGAGTGCAAAAGGTTAAAGACATTGTAAGTGAATTTTTGCAGTAAAATGTCAAAATTAATTAGGTCTGACTTAATCATATACACCATATATTAAGGCTGAGAACTTTTTTTCCTCAAATATGCAAAAGTTTTCAAGGCCAGATAAATCCTTAATATTCAGAGTTGTCAGAGTACTGCCATGAAAAGGTACATCTTTTATTAATGCCGACCAGCAAATCCAAACCCCACATGAGAATTAGATGATTTAACTTGTATTAACTGTAGCCATTAATTGAATCACAATTAGCATTGTATAACAAGTTACACGTCTGAGATGTCCCTCTACTCAGGCAACAAATATCGATTTAACATCAAGTCACAATGTGCAGATCTGAGATAGTTACAATGCAGGACATGCTATGTCAGTTATGTCACTTAAAGCCTGTCTCGCTTCTGTTTGTGTGTTATATACCGAAGACAAAACCACCAATATTGTTTTTCCTAGACTGTCTACAGTAGAAGTTTGATATCACCATTGGCTTGCCTCTTCAGAGAACAGACACGGTGCATGCAGAGTTTGTTTCCTGCATGTAAAATGCACAGCAACAAAAACACAGATTTAGTTGTTATCTTTTCTATGACAACTCTGTCACTGTGGAAATATGAAGGGTGTTTTGCTCCACTTTTGCCATGTTTTGGAAAGAGTTTATTTTACAAAGTGGCTTACGTTCTGTCCTTTACACCGTGGCAGTAGTGCGAGGCTGTAACATTAACTGATTTGGCGTAATGAATATGATTGAGGGATCAATCGTCCAATCAGCTGCTGGATTTTTTTCTCTTTTCCAGATGGACAAATGAAATATACTGAACAGTCCATATTGAGCATCAGGATAGAATCCCGTTATAGATCCATGGATTGTTTAAGGGATTTGTCAACATTGCACTAAGGAAATATTTTACATTTTCCATAGTCACTCCCCTAACAGTGTCAGATATGCCTTGGCAGAGATTTGTGCTGTCTGGGCATTTCTATTTAAAAATGTCTCAGACAAACTTCTTTTAATTGAGTTGCAGACAAAGATGTGGAGCTGAGAGGTGTCTTGATCCAGTTTTTGTCTTACCAGCTCGGACCCTAGCTGTGTATAAGTTGTACATTGAAACAAAAACAAACATGAAACCAAGCTCACGTAGTGCCCTATAGGATATGAATCCTCAAACAAGATTTTGTTTTTTAATCCAGACATTACATAGGTTTCACAACCACAGCTGTGTAACAAGTCCTCCAATTTATTGTAAATAGTCCAAAACATTGAAAAAAAGAAAAAAAAGATGTTATAAATTACATGTTACAAGAAAAACAAAACTAACACTGATTAGCATAATTAAAAAGTGTAACTTTACACACCATCTAACAACAATAGATCTAATAAAACTACACAGAAATTATTCAAAAGCTTTCGTGAAAATAAATGTCTGTGTTACATTTTAATTGTTTTCATAGTTTTGATGAACCTCACGTCAGCAGGCAGTTTGCTCTGGAGAGAAGGCCTACAGTAAATTGACAGAAGTTGAAGCATATTTATTCAGCGCATTGAGGCTCAGTCCTGCTGAGTGGTCGAGGCTCTGTAGGAAGGCAGTGGAGCTTTTCATGCATCTCACACGGTGGAGGAGTGCAATGAGGCATGAGGCACTGTAATTGTCTTGTGCTGATTATCCTGTTTTTGTAATTATTGGGATTATTATTGTATCTTAACTGGAACTCAAATAATCAACCAGCACTTCTGTGTGATGATAGTATAGTTTGTTTGTTTGTAGCATAGCATTGTCTCATAAATTCAAATTAGAAGCTCTCTTAGTGTCAGCTTGACCTCACAATGGGGTCTATGGGACACAGTAGCAGTCACGACCCTCAATCTCGACCCTCAACATCATCTGTCGTGTTTGTTTTGAATGAGAGACTCCTGGTGGTCAAATTGACACACCTCTCGACATTTTACTCCAACTGTTCCCCACAATATTTCTGAAAAAGCTCCTGTGTCTATAATTAGTTCTTTTAATTATAAATCCAAAGACAGACCTGAATACTCCACCGCAGACTTGCACAATAGTCTAAGAGCCTGCTGTTCCCCCATTTGTGTGTTTTTGTGTGTGTGTGCATTACTGATGACAGTCATTTGCAGTCACCCTCCTTCTTGCCCCGACTTCGCCCACTAATTAGTTTGTTTCATTAGCCTATGTAGGGGAAACAAGGCCATGCTGCTGCTGTTGTGTGTGTGTCCTTTCCTTCTCTGCCCTCGAGCTTTGTTTACGTCAATGTCCCTAATGGGGGGGCTTGCTCTCTTTGATGCAATTAAGACGTATTAAACACTGTTCAGCTCGTCCCCAACCACACACGCTTGTACATGCATAGATTAAGTGGTCCAGTTCACACCTTTATACACACAGGTTATCATATATTGTCTTTGTTTCCTCTTGAGTTTGTTGTGTAGCACTCTCTCAGGCTGCAGTTGTTGGAGCTTTAGCGGTATAGAATGTGAGTGAGCCCCATTGATCTGTCCGTTAGCTGAGCTCTTATCTAACATAAACAGTCCAGGCTGACAGCACCTGCCTCGATTTTCTCTCTGTACCCTCTCATCCTCTCCCGCGGCTCCTCCTGTCCCCCATCACTGTCACATAATGTACCTCTGCTTTGTGTCATTGTTGTGTCCTGTACAATACATACAAAAGTAATAATAACAGCAATCAGTCCAGCTTATTGAAAATGTTTAAGTAATGAAAAAAGAGTTGAATGGGTTGGAAAACAGACAAACTGACTCATTAATCCTTGAAAAAGTGTTTTGACGTGTGGTCAGATTGTTTTGTGGAGCTATGCCGGTACAAGACATAAAATAAAGCTGCAGTAATTGATCCATTAATTGAGGCTAATGCAAACTGAATTCCACCTTAATAGATAATCGTTGAATTCATTATAGAGTTAATAAAATAGCGGAGAAAATAGACAATTTTTGTGTTAGTGCCCAGATGATCTGATTCGAAAAGCAGAAACATATTCAACTTTTCACAGTTTTGTTTTTCACTTTAGGCAAGGCAGCTTTATTTGTAGAGCTCTGTTCATACATACAGCAATTCATTGTGCTTCACAGGGTTAAAACAAAGATTCAGTAAAATGGGACAGTAAAATATAATTCCAAGGTAAGAAAGAGATATAAGATATAAGAAAATGTATATTTGATTTAAAAAACAGAGGCGATAAAAAGAGAAGAACGATAAGAAGAGGCTGAAGTTATGAAAAGGCCGTCGTAAATTAAACAGTTTTCAGATCAGTTTCTGAAGAGTTCACAGGTGTCTGAGATTCTCTGGTTGTTCGTCTCACAGGTGAGAAGTGTAGACATTAAAAGCTGCCTCACTCTGTCTGTTCCGGACCCTGGGAACAGTGAGTAAACCTGTCCCAGAGGACCTGAGGGGTCCAGGTGCCTCACATGGGACTACAAGATCTGAAAGGTATTCAGGCCCAAGACAGAAAATTCTTTATTAACTAGATGGATCTTAAAATGTGTTGTCTAACTCAAAGGAAGCAGTGTAGTGATCTAAGGACTGGTGTGATGTGATGTGTCACAGAGGTGTTAGGGAACAAATAATCCCATCTCTGTGTAGGCATCAGAGGTGGAAACAAAAGCTTTAGGATCAACATTATCCGCCTCGCCTTAAGTCTCAACCAAACTGTGAAATTAAATAGAAATTCATGTCTTACAAAATTAATGGTCACATATGAGGCAAAATTCTGCTTTTAATTGTTTATAAAGCATGTGTCGATCATCTGTTTTAAAATGTTCACCTAATGATGTCTCTAAGGCATATATGCCTCCTCTTGCAGATGACAGATAATTCCTAAACCAAATGTTTGTTATGCCCATAACCAAATACTTTGGAAGCAACATGTCTATAGGCATGTCTGTGTAGCCACAGTAAACACTAGAGTGCAGTAATGGAAAGCCAAATACACATCCACTCTCTTAGAGGGGCATGATTAGGCATAGCTTGTGGTTATTTACACTAAAACAGAGTGTTCTGAGCAGGCTGAAACAGAGGGGTTTATGCCACTGTTCAATATCCAAGAAACTTCACAAATAAATGGTAAATGGACTTGAGCTTATAAAGCGCTTTTCTAGTCTTGGACTACTCAAAGCTGCTTTACACCGCAGGTAACACCTACCCATTCACACCCATTTGCTCTCACATTCACTCACTGATGGTTCAGAGTTTCTATGTTAGTTATCCATCAGTATCTCTTACACATTCATGCCCTTTCATGCCCATTTACACGCCACTGATGCAGCAGTGGGAGCAACTTGGGGTTAAGTGTCTTGCCCAAGGACACATCGCCATGTGTCGCCCGGAGCTGGGCTTGAAACTGCAACCTCCCAATCACTGACCAAGCACACTATCCAACTGCGCCACCAACGCCCCTACACTGACCAGTCAAAACTTTCTGACCTCTGACGGGTGAAGTGAATAACACTGATCATCTCTTCATCATGGCACCTCTTAGTGGGTGTGATACATCAGGCAGCAAGTGAACATTTTGTCCTTCAAGTTGATGTTAGAAGCAGGAAAACTGGCAAGCATGAGAATTAGAGTGAGTTTGACGAGGGACAAAGTGTGATGGCTAGACGACAGAGTCAGAGCATCTCTGGTGAGGTGTTTGTGGGGGAGCTGGTGGTAGCTTACAGTCAGATGAAATCAGAAAGTCAGGAACCAGTTGGATGCCTTTTTCATTACTTTTGTTGTTTGGAAACAGAACACCACTTTTCTTAAAGCGAACCCTTTGAAAGGGGTGATGTTTGCTGTGCTCACTTTTGGATCAGTGGGTCCACCTAATTGCCTTAAGTTTACAATGGCCAGACATCTTTCTGTGCTTTTTGGAGAAACCAAGCGTTTACCCAAAGAAACACTGAAACAACATAAATCTGCTGATACATATAGTTTTAGTTGTTTGCAGGCTTTTGTGCGTAAAGATGTAACAACCTCATAAGGGACAATGACAAAAACGGCTACATACAGACAATAACATTTAATAATCATGTTTGGAATAAATTCACATTAGCACATAAATGGTCTTACTATAATTCTCATTACTTGCTTTGTGTTTTTCTGACAAAATCTACTCTGATGTAAACCATACACTGGTCTGTATGATTGTTTTTAATTACTGTGATCTGTAGGGACAAAGTCATGTATTATTGTCCTCTGTTTTTTTATGTTAATATTTATTCTTTTTTGGATGCGTAGATTACAAGAGTACAATGTTCTCCACCTGCAGAAATATGACTTTTAAGATAAAACGCTTTGATACATTATTGCTTTTATGGCAAGAAATAAAGCATTTTTAATGGTATGTTAGATTATTAGAGCAGTTTGACAATACCACATATAAATAACAGGCTGATTAGTGGTAGGGGGTACAAATTACAGTCCTGTATTCTGTTTCTACCAAATTAAACAAAAATGTTAAACAGTCATTTTACAGCATATTCTTTCAAATCGCTGAAAAGAGTACCTTTCACTGCTTCTTTAACTTTACTACATATTGGTTGCCCACAAACATGTTTTTATTTTGTTAATTGCTCTTTCTTGTTGAAAGAAACCATGAATCAATATCACATGGGTGGAGATTAATGTCTCTGGTAGGTGCGGGATAAGCAGAAATAATAACTTCTCATTACTGCATGATAAATCTGATATGTAATTCTATGACATGGTCTGCTTCACATGTTTTGAATCATGTGTTCACTCCTGCAGGGACAAACTTCCAACCACCTGTGATTTATTTTTCATGAAGCAGCAGAAAAAAACTTCTACATGCACTTCACACATCACACATGAGCAGAAAAACTGGAGGGATTCATTTCCTCCTGCCGAGTCAGGGTCATTTGTTAGGGGCTCTGACATTCTTCTAAATGAAATAGGGTGTTAGTCTTCCTTCAGAGGCTGCTGGGACTTCATAATTTCTAATTAATAACCTGTGATTATTTCTCCCATGTGCTGTTCCATCCTCTCCATTTCATGAGCAATTACAGATTCAACACCTGAGAGATGCACTCATAAGAATGCACCCTTTGACTCCAACTGAAAAAAAAAACAAGAACTCTGTTTTCCAGAACCTTGAAGCAGATTCAGTTTTTGCAGCTCAGTCTTGGCTGTGACCAAAGAGATTGTGTTATTGGTCTGTCATACATGAATAAAATATGTTTGGTCTGAGCCTGACTCCCATGATGCTCAGCTCTACATGGATTTGTATGGATGGGAGGGCTGCCAGACCTTTCTGATACTGTTTTTGAGTGTGGATGGAATTTGGATGAATGAAGTTCTGTTTTACCAGATACAAAATGTT
This sequence comes from Scarus forsteni, assembly GCA_036419115.1. Classification (NCBI taxonomy): domain Eukaryota; kingdom Metazoa; phylum Chordata; class Actinopteri; order Labriformes; family Labridae; genus Scarus; species Scarus forsteni. The sequence continues at coordinate 18,529,782 of JAZDUH010000327.1, forward strand.
GAAAAATCTGCTGAGACCAGGAGCTGTGATGCTTTACTTGAGTAAATGAATATCTATGTATCTACCCTGTAGGATGTAAAGCAGTGAGCATAGCCTTTGCAAAGTCCACTAATAATAAGCAGTCTATTTTGAAGTCTTTAGTCCTGCCTTTTTTTGCCTGCTGTTTATTGGAGAATCGCAGCTAGAAAACCTTTAAATGTACTCTTCTTTTCATAGTCGGTCCCCCTCCAGTGGGGCTGTTTTTCACTCAAATTGACATAATTCTTTATTAAAGGGGAAGTTTGCCTCTTTAGATCGAATTCTCCTGGATACTTTTCATTTGTAAGTGCATTAGCCTTTGCAGATGCCGGTCAACTGTGGCTTCTTAATTAAGAAACTGGTCTGAATGGAAGCATGAGAGCAAGACTATACATTGCTACATATGACTTTGATTTGTTTCCTAATTATTTATCTTATTATAGGACAAAATCTTGTCTAAAAATGTAGACTGTGTTAGTACATTACATTTTTGTACCAAGCCTCTTCAGTGAATGAATGAACCTCTCAGTGCATATTTAGACTCCAGGTCACACTCACATATTCACTCTTACACTGATGGTTTAGGTAGTCAAACAGTACTTTTCTAATTCAAGTAGCAGTAGGTGGGTGCTACTATCAGGTTGTGAAATATAAAACATGAACCACTTTGTAGAACAAACTTTAGCAAAAATAAACAAATCAGAACTGTTATCTGTTTTGCCAGGGAAGTTTTCAGAGTTATTTGTTTGTCATTAACAAAGATTTGTAGCCCAGATCTGATTAAACTACAACCGAGCTGTATTCTAAGCTAATCTCTGTACAAGGTGTAACTTGCCGTCTCAATCGTAGCTCCCACCTTTCCTGCTCTGAAGGATGTTGATTGACCCATGACCCTTTGAGCAGCTCACATTTTTGTAGATTGGAGCTTGGAAAAATAGTTGCAGATGTTTGTTGCTGAGGACATAACTGCCTACACAAAGAAGGTTATGTTTTTACTGGCATCTGTCCATTTGTGTGCTCATCTGTCGATCCATCTGTCGTCCATGTATGCAGGATCAATCACAAAGTTGTTGATCGATTTCAGGAAAGGTTGGTCATAGCTCAAGAAAGAAATGAATCAACTGTGGTGGTGATCCGAGAACAGATGTGGATCCAAGAGGTTTTTTAACGATTTGTTAACATAATGGGAAAGGACAATTTTCAGAATGTTTTTCGAGGATTTATTCAGTCAATGTTGTCATGACACAGGGAAGAAGCAGTTAACTTGTGGTGCTGATCTGAATCCGGGGGTAGGTTCAGGATTCTTTGAAAGGATTTGGTGATCCAAAGGATTTGGTGATCTTTAAACAGTTTCAGTATCACATACAAGTTGCTTAAAAAACTGCAAACTATTACTGTAGGAAAACCTTCAAACAAAAAAATAGGTGCAATAAAATGGCAAAAAAAGTATGTCAAACCCAAACTAAGAATTTACATCTTGTCACATGAACTGATACATGTGGAATCACTTCATACTGACTGTCTGAAAAAGATTAAAGTAACAAGCAATGGACATTTCTTTGAGTTTTGACCGCTATTCTGGGCTGTCTGGCTACACAAGAACTTTTACTCCTAGGTCACCTCCGCCCATTCACACCTAAGTGTCTTGTAGAGTGCACTACCACGCCTGAATCGTATCTTGTAAATTTGAACCGGCAAGACCAAGTTGAAGGCACCATTTGCCAAACAGTACAGAGTTGTGCTATCTGAATTCTTTTTTGGCTGAAGGCTGATGTGTGAAGAAGTGCTGTGAAGCTAGAATAATGCAAGAGAAGTAGATCTCTGCCAAGGTCAGATTGATCTATAAGCAGGCAACAGGAAAATTGGATGGACGGCATTCTCCGTGTTGTTGGTCATGGTGTTGGATCAACTTTAAAAGTACAGTTAAAGGTGAAAAAGTTGCATTTTCTTGCTTTGAGATGCTTTATAAACTCAACGATAGAGCCTCTGGAGTGCATGAAAAGCCTATGATCCGAACTCTTCACTTATTTCCTTTGCACACTTGTGGAGTTTATTTAATTTAACTGTGCAACCTCTCAAACTTCTGACACACCCATCCATCATTTTTTACTCCATGTGATTAAAATTGTCATCAAACATCAATTTAAAGCTCAGTGAATAAAACACACAGTAACTGTGATGGATAATTTTGACAAGTGCTCACAGGGGTTAGCGTGTGTGTTGAGTAGCATTTGTGACTGTGAGGCTAACTGAGCCATATCCCAGTGTGTGGTAATGGTGCTCACAGTGGGAGAGGAATTGTTCATTACCTGGAGGATAACTTTCTCAAAGCTAAAGACCCCTGCCTGCGTGCTCCACCACGGGGTGAATAGCAGTTATCATAATGCAGAAAATGTGGCATAAAATTGCAGCAGGAAGCATTAAGGCCTCATGTTCAAGTTGACGGGATTTAGGAAGCATGAATAGAAATATACTGTATATTTGTATCAATTTACGAGATTTTGTTACACCTAAATTTAAAGTAATTCCCTCCTGGCAATGCTAAGTTGAGTCTGTTTCACTCCTTTGATAATCTTGTTCAGTGACATGAAGAAGAGACAGGAAGTGGCAGAGTGAAAAGACAAGCTGCACACTCACATCCGTTTTAAGAACACACTCATTTTGTCTCCAGACGTGTGAAGATTCTCGCTGAAATTATCTCTCAGCGCTGATCCGTTGCTTCTGTTTCTGTCTGCTGTTGACGCCTCATGGCTCCAACGTTCACAGTCAAGATAAAAAAGTCTCCTAAAAATAAACCCTCAGAGGAGGTTCAAGGTCAAAGCCTCTGCAGAAAAAGCCTCTCTCTGAAGATCTATATTTAAAAATCTACTACTCTGCTTTTGCGTGGGCAGCTAATTTTATGCGCATGCAGTGGCATTCGAGTTCAAGTTATTAAAGGAAGAGCGACAGTTGGTTTATAGTTATTTGTGCACTCGGTGTATGCTGAATAATCCCTCTGTGTATCTGTTGCTTGCTTTCTTATCCTGTGTTTTCTCTGGCATCAGGCCCACTGTTTCAGTCTTAATCTGCTCCATGCTGTTCACATTTCACTGCCTCCAGAGCTGATTGATGCAGGGCTCTTGCTTTGCCCGTCCCTCAGGTGCTGTGCTATCTAAATCATCATTGGATCTGCTTCTGTGTCCACTGAAGTACTCAGCCTTTAAAGAATCAGGAGCCCCAATGGGACCTAAAGTTCCTTCAACCTCATGTTTTGTCCTTGTCTGCCAAAATCTCAAGCCCCTTGAAATATTGAGGGGAAAACTATGTATTAAAGACTTTTTGAAGATAAAGAGTTCACGAAAGTACAATAAAAGGCGAGGAAGCTTTGACTGAACAGGATAAATGTCTTAGATTTATGAGATTCATAGTTGTGGATAATATAAATATTATGCTCTGTTTTCTGAAAGAATGACATAATTGTCACAGAATTGGAGAACTCATATTTGTGTAAAACAAAATCTTATTCTTCATAAATGAGTTTTAAAAACAGGGCTTTCCCTCTTAAGTTCTGTTTGTGGAATTGCTTCCCACTTTGCTTGTTGAACTATTTAAGTCCAGGGTGTCAGTCGTTGAATTTTGCACCTCATTATTTGTCAAATATTCTCAGTGGGGCGGGACTGCAGGCAGGCTGGTCTAGTACCTGCCCTCTTTTACTTTAAAGTCACGCTGGTGTAATGCTACGGCCACAAATTGACGTCTTTAAACGCACATAGTGCCTGTGATGTGCCGTGCATAACGCCCGAGGCTGTACGCTGGACCATTTTGACAAGCTGAGGGGTGACGCGTGTCACTTCGCAGGCGCAGTAGAGAGCTGAAACCAGTCGGACTCGTGATGACCTGTGCAGGCAAATCCAGCTGGAAACGAATATTTACAGAACTTACCTTCAAAACCTGCCGCGGCACAGCGTCATGCGAATTTGTGTCGAAAATTCAATAAATTCAACTTGAGCGTAGAGGCCTTTGATGCCCCAAACGTGCCGGATGCTCCATGCCGCCTGAGGCGAATCTGCGTCCAAACGCGTCTTTGCATTGACCTTGTATGTAATCTCAACACGCGTCTTTGCAAATTCGTGTCCGGTGTGGCCGTAGCATAACACTGCATAATGTGGTTTAATAATGTGTTGCTGAAATAAGCGGGGATGGCTCTGCCTTCACAGAGGTGCAGGTTACCCATGGCATGGGCACATCTCACCATACCATCACAGATGCTGGCTTTTAAACTTTGCACCGATGGCAATCTTGATGGTCCTTTTCTTCTTAAGTTCAGAGGACATGATGTCCATGATTTAAAAAATCATGGACATCAGACTCATCAGACCACAGCACATTTTTGCTCTTTGCATGAGTTAATCTCAAATGAGCTCAGACCCAGAGGTCCTGTCTGAGGAATAAAAGGTCACAGGCTTTCAGTTTTCCTCTGATTCTCTAAATCTTTTATTGAATCCCCAATTTTCTTGCAACTGTATGTTAAGAAACATTGTTCTTAAATTTTTGGAGTATGTGCTCACACAGTTGTTCACAAAGTGGTGAGGCTTATTACACCCTTGCTAGAATGACTGAGATTTTCGGGGATGCTCCTTTTATACTCGACCATGACACTCACCTGTTTCTGATCAAACTTTTCACCAGTGAAATGTTTCAATTAGGTGTTTTTTGAGTGTGCCTCAACTTTTCCAACCTTTTGTTGCCCCTGTCCCAGCGTTTTTAGAAGGTGTTGCAGTCTAATTCAAAACAAGTGAATATTTGAAAAAAGAAAAACAATTCAGGTAATCAGTCTGAGCATTACACTTTTCTAATGGATTCAACTGATTATAGTTCTAAAATAATGTGCAAACTGTTGAATTGTGTGTGTTTTTTGTATTTTACAAAATGTCTCAACTTCATTTGAAATGGGGTTTGTATGAATCACCTCGGCATCAGTCTGCCCATCATATATTTCAATTAAATGCTTACTGATAGTAATGATTCCTGATGATCAGGCTAACGTTTTCTGTCATTTTTGTCCAACAAAAGGCAGAGGTATAAATTTGTTCCATCATTTAGCCAAATTAAATGTAGATCTGACTTTTGGTCTGTTTCTCAGCCCTAAGCAGTGATTCAGACTACTTGCTGCTCTGCTGATCTTCTGAATGCTGGTTGTTCTCTTCCTTGGGCAGCATGTCTCCAGTGTGCATATAGCTCTAGAGAGAACTCATTTATGGGTAAAATCAAGTCCCTTGGCCTTTTCGTTGACCCTGTTCTCTGTTTGAAAAAGCCCTTGGTTCCTCCAAAAGTCCCTGGGGAAAGTTCCTGCAGTAGAAATGGAGCTTTATCCACTTCTAACAAGATTTAAAGCAGGTTAGAGGTTTCTTTCTCTCTAACTTTGTCTCCAGAGATACAGAGAGGAGACAAGAATCCAAAAATGAAATGTGATTACATTTCAGTCTTTGCCTGAAGCTAGCGCCGGTGTGAGCCATGTTTAATTAGACGGTACAGTCCAGCAGCCTGTTCCTATCACATCCCGTCTCTGTGAAAAAGAGGAGCATCACCTGCAGCCTGTTGATCTTCAGCTGCACGTCGGTCAGTTTGCTGGGCCAGCTGGGATTTCAGGTGGAAATCGTGTCCAACTCACAGCCCGACACCCTGCTGCACCACACACACCTCACCACACAAGCAGCCCGGCTGTCGTGTGTTCTCATCACCCAGAAAACCTGTTTCTGACCCCACCTATAACCTCTGCCCCACTCACCTCCAGCCACCCCCTCCCTAACCTCTCTCCATCTTTCTCCGCTGTACGAGAGATGTGAAACGTGGCTGCCATCCATCATGTGTGTACACACACACCTCACATGGGCTAAAAATAAACCCCTATTAGCAGGAGTCTGAGAGTGGTGGTGGAGGGGAAGAAAGTAGGTGTGACCGCTGGAGAGACGGAGAGCAGGGAAATTTGAGAACAGAGAATCTGAGAGGGAAGATTTTCCAGTTTTTAAAGTCTTTTTCTTTGCTTAGTTGGTACTCTTATGGCATCATGTGGATCAAAAAGACATTTCTGCTTTCTAACATCAATCTATTTTACTTTTTGGTGGTCTGGGGTATTACAGTTCCTTGCCTGCTGTAGGGAAAAGGACAGACATAAAGTCATTCACATGAGTCTTTTTTTTGTTGTTTTGCTTTCTCTTTAGTTAGCACTAGGACAGATTACAGCAACGGGTATTCTGCCAAAGCAACTGGCAACTCCATAGGCAGATTTTGATTGGACTAAAACTTATTTCTTGCATCCAGTCACAATTCTTGAGAAATATAAAACTTTGCCGATATTCTAATTAAAAACCAAAGAGTATTAATAATGTTATTGAGCAAATCTTGTTGTAAGCTTATAAGGTTCCACATATCAGTCAAGTTCTTTTCACTCCCCTTTTGGACATTTTTTAATTGTCTTTGTCAATAAATGTCCAACAGTGTTTGTTTGTTTGTTTGTTTTTTTTCTCTGGTTAAACATATAGCACTCCTAGAATGTTATGCTGAAACATATGAACTCATGTTTACTATGTTGCTTGGAATCACACTGTAACAGGCGTTGCATGTTGAACTGTTAATGTCATATTGTGTATAAGAATACATTAATGTGACAAAAAGTCATTTTAAGCTACCTGTTTCTGTTCACCTTGAAAATAAAGTTTGGCTTTAGACCAGCTGCCACCGAAGATGCTGAAGAGACATGGAGGCTGGTATCACTGATACTGTCTCTGTTGTTGAGGTGTACTATCTAACATAGATCAACGCTGTGAGTTCTTTCTTGTGTCCTTGATCAGGGTTTCAAGGTGTCAGTCTGCCATGTTTTCTTTTGCTGATTGTGGTGTGGATTCCATAACTGTTATTTTTGGGGTTATAGAGTTTATCTCTTAAATGTGGCACAGACAGGAAACAGCATAAGGCAGTGAATTCCTGAAAAATACATTTAACTGAAGAGGACAAGGATGACATGGTCTGCTTCCAAAGAGCAGAATAATCTGGATTTTAATACAGTTTCAGTATTTTCCTTCTTCAAATCCTGGCATTACTCTCTAATTCAGTATATTAGCTGCTTCTGTCTCTGTCCATGGTGCTGAAATTCAGCTTCGCTCAGGGTGCTCTGTCTGCATTTGTCTCCTTTTAACCTTCAGCTTATCAAGTCCTTTCTGCTTTAATGAAGTGCATTAAACACTCACAAAGCGTTGCTATGATTATAATTCTCAAACCTATAATTCTACTCAAATCGTCATTATTTTATGTGGATAGAATATGCTTAATTAGCCAGCTTGAAAATTAAGGGTTAACCCACAGTATGAGGTATCAGAAATATATGGTGGTGCTGTGATTAATGTTAATATTGATAAATACTTGTCACTCTAAGGCTGCAATCCTTGCTATGGGTAAACTCTGATGCCACTGTTTGCTATATAGGCCACCATAGATCAATCAATCAAACTATAATTGTATAGCCCTTTTCATACAAAATTTTGTAGCACAAAGTGCTTCACACAGAAATTAAGAAAATAAAATTTAAATAATCAAAGGTAAAAAAAATTAAATACAATGAAAAATACAACCCACCCACCCTCCCCTCCCTCCCAACCCTCACCCCCACCCTTGCAATCCACATTCAGCACACGCACTCACTTACACACACATACAAAGACATGAAGAAGAGATTCTAACAGAAAATAGAGTGTAAGAGGACCATTAAAAAATGAAGGAACACTGGAAGTAAGACTAAAATAATAATTAAAAACAATAAGAATAAATAAGTAAATAAAATGAAATAAAATCTTGATAAGAAATAAGATTAAAATAAACAAATATAAAAATAAACAGGTAAATAAAATGCATTTTAAATAGTAATATGGTAAAATGAGATAAAATGCACTGAAGTGATCTACATAATTGCTGCTGTACTGCCCTGATACCAAGAAGCTTCCACCATGAACAGGTAAAATCAAAAGCATCTCAGAGGAGCTGTCTAAAACCCCATAACATAACATCCTCTGATATTAGACAAAAGTAAAGACTGATTGCAGGAATGCTGTATTTGTCACATTTGTTACGGGCCAGTTACAGGCTTGCGGTCACTTTCTGCTTCAAACACCACTAAACCAGATGGATATTCACTGCCTGTCCCTCCTCCAAGGACTCTGATTGATCTGGATATTTTGTTGCAAAAAGGGATGCATGATATTATCAGAAAAGCATCACTATTGACGGATAATTGTTCAAATGTGAGTCATTGGTCTCTGCAAATTTGAACATTTTACTGGTATTTGCAGACAATATCTTATACAGCTTTTATATCACGTTTGCTGTAATGCTGGCTAAGTGTCCAGATGCACCAAGATGGTTTACCTTGTCATTAATGAATGTCCACCTTTATAAAACAAAACTCAAATTCAAAAATCTATTAAATTCAGCTGCTTTATGTAAAGTAGGTTCACATATATAAGCCAAAAAGAAAACTACTCGCATACTGTCTCATTTTTTGAAGGTTTTTCCGTGACAAGTGTGTGCAGGCCTATGCTGTTTAATAAAACATTTCATCATGAACAGCAATTATATCACTTTTCCTGTGTGGGTTCTAGAGGGTACTCAACTTTTTTAGATTCATTGGAGTGGAGTGCAGGGGGCTTAGGAAATAAATGACTGGAGCCACTGAGTCTCTAATAAGTATTGTGTGATTAAAATGACTCAAGTGCTCCAACTATGCACTTTGGTAGCAGGTGTATAACAACCATACCATCTATGAACTCACACGGGAAAGACCCTTTAGATCTTAAATCATGTTTGAACTCAAAGCTGCAACAAGCAATAAAAAAGAGAGCACTATTTAAAATGAATAAATTTGTGCAAGACAACATCAATGCACAGAGGTCACTTACATATTTTGTCAATTTATGACGAAAAAGGACTCATTTTTGGTGTTTAGACTTTGTCTTGTTGCCCAAATACCAACACAGGTGGTAATGTATGAGTTTGTTTTTATTTCAGAAGCTCTGGTATCTTGGTCTTAGTAAAGTGGTATTTTCCTCCCCGTTTTTCTCCCTGATTGGCCAAATAAAACATGGCCACCTTTTTACAGGGAGTATGGAGGACCATTATCGCTTCAAAAGAGGTTACAAACCATGTGACCCACATCAGGAAGTGTTTCTGTTATCTCCAGGGTCATAGGGGTTTCTTGAAACTTGTTGAACCTCCTCAAAAGCTGATATATGCTTGTGTCCTGCAAGAAAAAGCCTTCACTGCTCTCTGCCGACATGCACATCATATTTTTAATTTTTTTTCCTCCCGTACATTTCTTTCATCTTTCATTGCTTTTTCCCTTCTCATCCAGTCATTTCCCTCTTCTGAGATCTGTTACACTCATGCATGTAAGACTTAAACCCCCTTTTGAAATTCAGAACATCCAATTTACACCTTAATGACTTGTTCTCAATTTTTCAGTTTTCAGAGGAAATTTTTAGTCGTATTTTGATCAATAATTAATTTTCTAATCAGCTCTTTGCAGCCAGCCCCTCAGTCATTAAAGGCTAACTTACTAATGGAAGTATATTTTCTAGCCTCGGTTGACATGTTCTCCTGGCAGGTGGATGAATTTACTGCTAACTATAGCTATCAGAGCAGGGAATAAATCGAAGCTAACTATAGCTATTAAATGCCCCGGGGATCTCTCTGTTACACTCTCACTGCTGTAAGTGAGCACAGCTGTCCACAGTGTACAATTGACTCTCTGCTTTCACTCCAAAGTTAATTTGCAAGGATAGTGTGCATGCCTCCTAGGACAGCATTTGCCTTAATTATAGAAGTCCATTTTAAAGGTAGAGCTGTGTTTAACATGTTACAGAGATGTGTTATAAAGGCTATTTTATCTCATTTGTATACAACGACACATGTGCATAATGTCATGAAGTACAGTGATCCTGCTTGTTATATTTAGCTTTTAAACCAATTTTAAGTTATCTAAATCTAATCTTAAAGTAAACTAAACCACAGCGCACATGAACAAACCACTGAGGAAGTATGTCAACAAAACAAACCCTCTGTTTACCAGTAAAAAAAATGGTTGGTTCTAAGGGATATGGCTAACTTTGTAAGAGAGTACGAGGATGATGTCTTCGTGAATGACGAAGATCTACAACCTTACCTTTTTTAATCAGAATAAACAGAGCAGGTACTACATGTTTTAGAGGCTGAGCGTGCAGAAAGAGAAGATGAGGAAGTGAAACAGTTAGTTTGGTGAAGAGTTTATCTGATGATTGTAGGCAGAGGCATGCTAATTCTACCCATTGACTGCCAGTGTTTGAGCTAAGCTAGTTAGCAATGGGTCAGCTCTGCCTGTCTCTTTCTTGTTACTGCACCCACAGTCAGAAGTATGGAGTCTATCTGCTTGTCATGCACAAAGGAGTGAGGCAAGATGCAAAAACAAACAAAACCGAAAAATGGCGTATCCCTTTGAACTTCATCGCATGTAAAAGCACATCAATGAAAGAGGGTAGACTTTGCCTGTGGTGCAAATGAAATGTCAGGAATGATTGATGCATCACCAACCCAGCATGGGCTCCTAAACCTGACCTGGCTTTACATAAAACAATGATAATAATACCAAGTGTATTTATATAGCTGGGAAAATTCAAAGGCATCAGGAGCTCAAAGACAACATAAGAAATCGAGATATATTAAAAATCTGGAGCTCAACTTAAAAACAAAGGTTCGTCAACAATGCTGAGCCAGAGGTGAAAGCAGCTCAGACACATGAAAGTGCATCAAACCAAAGTATTCAATCTATCACAGTCTGACCTAAATACAAATAAAACACCACACAAAAGAGCAGATGCAGCATTAGATGACCAAAATAAGCTTTTTATAGGCCAAAAGTATAGCTCTGGCTTGTCTGGTTTCAGCTCCATCTGACTTAACATATGTGTAGTTACTTGTAAATCCTGACTAACAAATCTTACATCACATGGGGGTGTCGGTGGTGCAGTTGATAGTGCGTCAGTGATCAGGAGGTTGCAGGTTCAAGCCCAGCTCCGGGTGGCACATGGGCAAGACGCCTGACCCCAAGTTGCTCCCACTGCTGCGTCAGTGGCGTGTAAATGAGCGTGAAAGGGCGTGAATGTGTTAGAGATACTGATGGATAACTAATATAGAAACTCAAACCATCAGTAAGTGAATGTGGGAGCGAATGGGTGTGCATGGGTAAGTGTGACCTGCGGTGTAAAGCAGCTTTGAGTAGTCAAAGACTAGAAAAAGCGCTATATAAGCTCAAGTCCATTTTTACATATGACAAGCACATTAGAAGACTGATCCCCATAAAGGACACACATTATGCAGTAGGTTAATTTTTTAGACAGTGATGACCACTTTATACACAGTATGAATATCAGATCTAGAGCGCTGACAGTACTAGGTCACTACGGTATTTAATATGAGTTTCATAGAGAAAAAGGTGAATCTGAACATCAGTGAGGAAGTCTATCATCCATCAAAGAGGTGCGAGGAGAAAAGTAAAACAGGTCAAGCATCTGACACTTCAGCATGATTGGAAAATGTTTTGCCTGATCTGAATAACAATCAGCTGTTTGTCATGGCCGCTTTAAGTTGCTTTCACAGCACAAACAAATCACACTTCAGTCCCCTGTATGCTAACACCACACACATTTCAGGCATGTCTGCATTTAGAGCTCCTTAATAGGAACACGTAATCAGTTTTGTTTTGTCGTCTAGCCTTATTTTCCCTCTCTGCCACGCTCTTTGTAACAGACAGCAGTGGGCAGGAACAAAGAAAGGATGCACATCGTGAGTTTCCACCAGGGAGGCCACTGGTCAGAGGCACTAAAAGTCTTACGGTCCCCAACTGGGACTGAGCTGTCGGTCCCACTCAGCCATCCGGGCATGAGGATGCCAGACCTGGGATGAGGACGACCTTGAGAGACCGCGTGGCTGACCTCTGGTCAATAAAACAGTCAGGGAGCGGGCTGATGTGAGAAAAGGAAGTGAAGAGGAAGTAGGGCAAAAGAGAGCGAAGAAGGGTGAGGTTGAAAGGAAAGTGGTGAGGTGATAGGAGTGTGCTCCTTGAGGTGAAACACATTCTAAAAGACAGGGAGGAACTTAAGGAACTGAAAATTAAACCCTCTGGGGCTGGAGGAGGTGGTAGAACTTAACAGATTTGTATGCTAATATCAGCGTTTCCTTCATGACCAACCTGAGCATACTGCTTTGGTCTGTTTTAACATCTTTGTGCCATTGCTACCCTTGTATTTTAGTAATCTTGCCCCTAATTTCAAGTCCATTTAGTTGGTTTTGAGCCAGTGTTTTGCCTCAACTTGGCTTAATATATAAAATTTTTATGACTGCTAGAGCAGTAGTTCCTGACCTATTTCCCCTGAGCCCCTGCAAGTTGCACCTCAGAAGAGTCGAGGCCAACTTGGGACCTGCACAGAAAAGAAACACTACTCTGCAAACTAAACTCACATTTTATTTTTTTCACAGATAAAATCAAGATAAAGTGTGCTTATACATTCAGTGTATGCAAAGAATGGTAAGGAATGCATCCCTTCGGTGTCTGGTCATTATTTTGAAGTATATGCAAACCAATTTTGACAACCCCACCGCTGAAAGAGCCTCACACCCCGACTGGAAGGACCCATACCTCAAGTGGACAAACAAAGCTTAGAGTATGTGAACAGTCACTAATGTTCCTAGGTGCTCTGTTTGAGCTTCATCCACTTTAAGATCCCCTTACCCATGTGGGCTTAACTGTCTCTGGTTGGTTGACCGGTCTAGCCTGTATTTAATTAGAGCTTTCCATTCCATGTTGTCAACAACTCTGCATTCAGTCTTAAGTCTTTGCTTTATGCTGGACATACTACTCTGAGCCAGTGCACTAACCCTAGATTTCTACACAGAGCGAATGTGCTGCTCACCAAAGCACTGCGGTTTTGTTCCGACCAGAAGGCTGGTGACATCACCAACTGGAGGCGCCATGCCGCACCCCACAGCCCTGCACAGCTGGAAAGGGGAGGTGGGTCACAAGCTCTCATTTGAGTTGCGATGTCTCATGATAACGAAACATGTTATAAACTGAGAAAAGAAATCAACAACACTTTACTTCATTTCTCTAGGGTCACTTTTCCGGTTAGAAGCTCTCTATTATGCATGTTTAACTCATTAAATGGCATATGAAATTGAAAATAGCACAGTATGACCTCTTTAAGTAAACAGATCTGCTGCAAGATGATAAGCTGTGCTCTTGCAGTACCTCAGATAGTTCCCTAAAGCCGGAGATATCCTGTGGTTTCACTGTTGTGCTGGAGTTGGATGAGGTCCTTGCATGTAGTAAATCCTGTGGCCACTGCAGTGAAAGCGCCGCCATGACATGTCCCTTTGTGCCCTGGAAACATGGACTGTACGTCAAGATTTTTAAGGAAGAAAAACTGCTACTCATAGCGGGTTTTCCGTCTTTGTATTCAGTCTGCTTTTGGTGGCCTTCGTGCTTTTTTTTACCAAAGACTAAGTTGCATGTAGGGAAGCATTTTTATCTATGAAAATCTGTGTTAGCTCCATCATCTCTGCTGGTGAATCGTGTGGAAACCAAGGGGATGCTCATCTTGACGTATCACTGCTTTTGCATCCCAGTGGTTCCCATATTGAGAGAAGAGATTCACAGGGAGACAGACGATGTGAAATGTTTTCAGAGGAAAGACAAATATCCCGTGTTGCTCTGTTAACCTATCAAATATCACATTTTTAAACCCAGAAATTTGAGGATTCATTTAAAGTATAAGACAAAACACAGATTTTAAGTAACTGTCCTCTCAAATAAGTGGCTGTGTGACACTTTATTAACACCATCTTTTGGCTGATAGCATCACTCAGCGTCACTGTCTATCACTGTTAATGTGTCACCTGCTTGTCAATATTTTGAACAGCAGTCATCCGTCATCTTTTCACACTGCAGCAACCTGATGTCTGTCAGTCAGCTGTGCGCCCCACATAAATGTGTGTGTGTGTCAGAGCTGGGAGTGATATGTCTTATCCTGAAGTATGAAAGCAGAAGTCTCACAGGAACAGGAAAGGGGAAGAGGCATTTAAGAAGTTCTTTTTCACCATCATTTCAGTCATTTTGTCTCCATGAACACATAGATACACTCTTAATATCTTTCTATTTTTTGACCTGGATTCAGATATTTGTATCTTTTTTGATGTTTGCTTCACAACCAAAGGAAGCTGCAGAAGACTCTTACATTGAGTCGGCTTTTACCTCGTTTTTAGTTGTGTGAAAACAAATGTCCACAAATGTGTTCAGACACTAGTACTAGCTTACTTGTACTATATCCTTTGTGTATCAAGTGAGGCAGAGAAGTGGAGCAAATGAGGGCATTTCATGTGATTACTGAAATTTGTAATCATTTCTGTGTAACTTCAAATGTAAGACAAATTCCCTTCACTTTCTGAAACCTGCTGTGGGGCAGCTACCACTGTCTTAGCCGTACATGAAGAGATATGGAAATATCAAAAAGGCATAAAAAACAGCACTTTCTCTTTCTTTTTATTGACTGTAAGGAACAATACTACCCACAAAGTCTCCCTGAAAGTCAAACATTTTAAATTATATTCACATATACAGCAGAATATATTCCATATGGACAATCTGTCACACACATGGATTCTGTTTCATGTGTTATTAATGTTCTTATGTCCTTGAAAGATGAAAGACCGCACATGAATATTAGACAGACTTCGCTTCACGTGTCATGTAGAACATGTTTAAAAGCTCTGTACATCCTGACTTCTTCCCTGGCTGTCATCATTCACTCCACCATGCTCACTGATAATTGCACCCCTCTTCTCCATGTTGTCATCATCCTCCAGCAGTTGGCTCCTCCTCGTTTTTCTTTCCTTTTCCAGGTATTCGTCTCAATGTCTCCTCTCGGCTGTAGTCGTGTGTTCAGTCTGTTCTCGCTCTCTGTTCTGCCGCCTTCACGCTGTTTTGCCAGCTTGTCTGTCTCCGAGTCGGCATGATGTCAGTCTGACTCCCATTTTCTCACATCCAGGCATCCTGTGCGTGTCTGTGTGTGCGTGTGTGTGTTTGCAGGCTCGTGCACACAAGGGTTTGTGTGATCTCATCAGTTCCCACCTTCGCCTCTCCAAATCTGATTCCACTCAGTGCTATTTATAGCTCTGGAGGCCCAGCGCACACAGTGTGACATGTCATGACCTGAGCTCCTGCTCGCCTGTGAGAAAAAGCAGCACACGACACCGTAAAAGCAATTTTATCAGGTGTGTGTGTGCATTTGTTTGTGTGTTCTCTGTTCAGTTTTCCAGGAATCAAGCTGGTACTTACTCACCATGTGGTTTTAAGGTTTGAGTTTGGGTTCACTCAGTCTGTGATAACACCGGGTCGACAAGAGAAAACAATTTGGTCACTATGATGTCCATGGAGTATTTATGTCCGACTAATAATACACCATGGTGCCCACCTCACCTGTACAAAGACTTGACAGTGCTGTTAGGTGCCAAAAAATCTCAACTGATAAATAAGATGATGAGTGCAAGGGTCAATCAAAAAATGTCAGACAATGGAAACAGTTATCAACAAGCTTATTTATGTTGCACTGGTCTGGGATTGGATGATCTTAGTGTGGTTTTACACAAGGTACCTGTGATCGAATCATAGTGCTCCAAGCCTTAAAGGGATATGCCAACTTTTTTTTTTTCTTTTTGTGTCCTGCCTCACTCCCAAGTCCATGACAAGCAGATCTGCACCATTGTTTTGATTCTGCATGCAGTAACTAGGAAGAGACAGGCAGAGATCACCCATCACTAATTAGCTTAGCTCACACACTAGTTGTCAATGAGAAGTGTTAGCCTGCCTCTGCCTACAGTCATCAAATAACCTCTTCAGCAACTCTAAACGGTTCTGTGTGCTTGTTGTGACTAGTTTTTATGCATTATGTTTTGTTATCTATTTTTAAACTAAGATTAGCACTTTATGTAATTTCAAAAGAGACACAAACCAAACTAAACCACAGGGCGCATGCACAAACCACTGCAGGCATGCTTGTAAGTAGGCTAACAAAACAAAGGTAGTTGGATAAGAATTACTCAAATTATGAACTGGCCTCTCCACAGTGACTTGGTTGTTGTAATGCAAAGCTTAAAGTGAAACTTAAGGCTATAAACTGTTTTTTACACCTTGACGACAGTCTCCAAGAAGGAGGTTATGTTTTTGCCTACATTTGTGTGTTTATTAGCAAGAGTACACAAAAATTCTCCTTGCACTGGTAAGTTATTAAAGTTTGACCACAGATGTTCAGACCACTAACCTCTCAAGAATTGGGTGTGACTTTTTCTTTCCATTGCTGTGCTCTGATGTTTACTGTGGCTGCAGTCATGTCCTGAACAAATACCTGACTGAGAGAGCGTGTCCTGTCTGTGGGAGGGGGTATTTCCCCCAATGACATTATGAAGAGATGCTTTTTAACCGACTGAGGACACACTTTCTGAAAGTTAGAGCAAGTGACAGAGTGAGGGGAGTGATGACCTTGTGTCGGGGGGATTGTAGATAAATATTTTAATTAAAACCCACTGAAAAAATAAACTTTGCCTATGTGTTTTTAAACCAAAGGGCTCTGAACATCTTTGTTTTTATCAAAAGTATCACGGAAGAATGAAATTCCTTTTCCTGTACCTCCATCTATGCTGCGCACTTGTGTTCTTAGATGGCATCTTTTTGTCTTCTCTTGTTCTTTGTGTGACATGGAGGCCTTAATGTCACTGTTTTAAGTTTTTAGAACGTAATAGTCTTTAAATGGGCTTTCGTTCATTCTAAATATATTGTATTTTGCTTTGCAGGAAGTGTGCCACATATATTAAATTTGATTTCCTGCTGTTGCAGGTTCTATTTTTGCACTGAAAGCAGCCATGATAAGAAAATTTGTAGTCAGCCTCATGAATTGGAAATATTAATCTACAGAGTCAAAACCCTCAGGATAAAAAAGAAAGGTTAAGAAAACACAACAACATAATGCTGTAGTATCTTGTGTTTAAAACCAGTTCTGTCGAATCACCATCATCAAACCTTATATAAACCTAAAAAATTCATTGGTATTCCCCACATTTGTGTTGAGAAATTATTATATAATGTAAAATAACACCAGTAAACCAGGAGAAGGACACTCGGAAGAACAATATAATATGAGACAACCATTTTAAATTGTCCCAGAGAAATGAAAGAGTCACTTTTCAATGTGTTTAAAAGACTCCAAATGTTCAGATCAAAAATGCAGAATGCAACTTTCCTGAGTCTGAGCGTACCCACAGGAGTTGAGCCATTAAATAGGTAGTAGTAGTTGGATATGGTTTAGTCTTTCATTTCCGCAAAGATGTGATTTAAGATGGTGAATGTTCAATAAGGGATCTATTGATAAGGCATAATAGATGTTTTATGACTCAACTGTGCCAGAAAGGGCCAGCCAACTTTGTTTCTCAGACTTCAGTGGTGAGTCATATGATGATCTCCGGTTATGAATCAAAAAGCAGAGTGAGAAACTGAATCCAAGTATTTCAAGAGAACATGAATGAAACACAATGGCAAACTCATTCACAATTTTTCCTCCAGGTAAATAAACTGATTTATATCTTTGTGAGAAATCGATTTCCTAAAGAGGCTCACTGTTGAAGTTGTTGGGACCATGTTCAAACAGAGGAGTGAAGCCAATAACAGAATACCAGCGACGGCTGTGAGGAAAAAGTAAATGACACATTTTGGGAAAACACTTAAATTGGGTTGCTTGGAGGTGAAATCTGCACTGTGGCATCAGGAATGACTTGATGTTTTTGTTTTGTTGCAGTGGCGCAGCAGGTAATGCAGGTAACTCACAGCAGGAAGGTTTCACTCAGCTTCTTCCCACAGACACAAAACATGCTCTTTAGGGTGACGATGAGTCTAAATTGCCATTACGTGTGAGTGGGAGTGGGAATGGCTGTCCATCTTTTTGTTGGGTCCTGTGATTGGCTGGCTACTGGTCCAGTGTTTTTGGTGAATCATCACGCTGTGTTACTCAGTTATTCTTGCTTTAGCATGTTTGTCACATTTATCTTCTGAAGTATTTGTAAATCTCTGCTGAGTGAATTAGTAAAAGTATGTTGCTGACTAAGTAGGGCAGATTTTTCTTGTCTTTTTGATAATTCCACTGCCACCTGTAGGGTAAATTATTACTCTACAAAGCTAGATACTGATAAGCTGCTCTACTACCTGCTTTAACAAAACATAAATTTTGATCAGATCTCACTCAGAGATTGTTGGCACCAATTGCACGTGCTTTGATTGTCTTGATAACAATCAGTAACGGTCAATTTTTGTCAAAAAATGTTATCAGCTGATCAGATTTAATGCCTGTATACACAAATGCCTTCCACCGATCACCTGTGGATTAACCTCATGTTTACTTGTTGTTACGGCCTCCATACCAGTGAAATCGTACCTGGCTTGTTGTTGACCAAAAAAGGAGACCAGAAACATATTAAAACCCAGCAATCTAGCCCTTTAAAGGATAAGTTTGG
Organism: Scarus forsteni; assembly: GCA_036419115.1. NCBI lineage: Eukaryota > Metazoa > Chordata > Actinopteri > Labriformes > Labridae > Scarus > Scarus forsteni. The sequence continues at coordinate 18,548,412 of JAZDUH010000327.1, forward strand.
TTTCTACAGCTTTCACATTATTTATAGAATGAAGCAGAAAAATATACTCGACCAGAGGCTTTCCTGATTCAAACAGTGCTTCGGGAGACACGGACTGTAATGGAGGAGTAGCCTGAGTGGACCATGATGAAATATTGGTGAATCTAATGAGTTTTTGGACAATTAATGCAGTTTTAGGAGCGGCGCTATACATGCCCTATGTGCCACCATTATACGGATGTCTGCCGCTCGATTTTGGATCTAAATATCTCCCAAAGCACTGTTTGGATCAGGAAAGCCTTCTGGGTGAGTATATTGTTCTACTTCATTCTATAAACAATGTGAAAGCTGTAGAAACCAAACTTATCCCTTAACTCCCAGCTCTACTGTTTGGCAGAGGTCATTAAATTCAGGAATGTTAAATGAGTAGAATAAACACATGTCATTGTTTGTTCCTGTCAATGGTTTATGACACAGAAAAAACGCTGCAAACAAACCAAAATCACAGATATTTTGTTTGTGGGATTTAAAGTTTCATTCGCTTAAAGCTTCTATTATTATTACCCTCATTATTATTTTAAATAGTTAACCATTTACTGATATGATGATATATGCACATAAAAAGTCTGTTATTCATCAAAAACATTTTTTGTGTTTGTAAAACTCAATATCATCAATTTTAAGTTATTTTTGCAGACATTTCTGCCTTTTCTAATTGATTTTGTCTCATATATTTGTGCATTTTTATGTCATCACACAATCAACTGTTGGCTTTTAGGACCTTTTAATTCCGCACCAAGAAAACATCTGTTTTTTTTTGTTTGTTTGTTTGTTTGTGGTTTTCTCTGCTCCCTGAAGTGTTACTGGAACCAAACTATGATTTGATCTGTTTTGTTTTTAAAACATTAAATATCCCTGAATTTAATGATGACCTCTGCCAAACAGTTGAAACGGTAGTTGAAGGGCTAGTGCTGCTGAGGAAAAAGGAGAAACAAAAATGCCTGTTAATTCAGGAAAACAGAAAACAAAGGAGGAGTGCATGGAAACCTCCTGCTCCTCAGGTCTGTGTGTGTGCCCAACATTTGCTCCTCTCTCAGCTCCTTCAATACCCCTCCTCCTCCCTGAGCACAGATTGCTCTCAGGTGTGCAGCAGAGGAGAAGAAGGAGGAGGACCAGGGAGAGACAGACGAGAAGCAGGCCGCACGTGACACTTGTCATTTAACTGGTTATTCAGCCTTAATTAACTTCCACTACTGCTGCTACTGCGAATGGCTAATACTTAAACATGCTCAGCATATTTACCTCATAAATGGCAGCAAAGCAGGAGGGGTTATCAGCAATTATCCCCCAAGAGACTTATGCATGTATTTTATTTATCTATGTTTGTGTGTTTGTGTGTAGAATACTGATGGAGCCACAGTCTGCACCTCCATGTTAATCAGGTTTGTCATGTCCACACAGCAGCATGGAAACTTTACAGTGAGGATGAATCTGGATCAATACTTTCTCTGACAGATTTAATAGATGAGGAGGGAATGTCTGTCTGTGTCCTTTTACCAATACATGAAGCTGAGTGAAAATAGATGGGACAGATAGGTGTGTGTGTGTGTGTGTGGATGCTAACCTGGTGAATTGATGCTATGCGTCGTGTCCATGACGACAGCCTCTCTCTCTTCCTCTCTCCCTCTTTCTCGTGACAGTTGACAGGTTTAACACAAAGGGGCATCCGACAGTTCCCGACTGACAGAGGCAATCACAGCCTTCAGTTCTGTCCTATCTCTTCTCCTTTCCTTTATCTGCCCTTCCCTCTAACTTTCCCCACTATTGTTTTTTTTTTTTGCATGACTTTCCTCTCTTCTTTTTGAGTCTTCCTTCTTTTACATTCCTTTCCTGTTCTTTCCTTTCCTTGACTCCTTCATTTTCCCCTTTGATTTCACTTTTCATTACGTCATTACCATTCATTACCTCTCTCACCTCACACTTTCCTTTCCTTGCTGTTCCTCTTTTCCTTTCCTTTCCTTTTCTTTTCTTCCCTTTTCCTTCATCGTGTCTCCTTGCTTTCCTTCATTTCCTTTTTCCATTTCTTTTCCCTTCCTTTTCCTTTCTTTGTTACTACTTGTTACCCTTTATTTTGATCTTCATTACATCTGCCCCCTGCCTCATCTTGTCCCTTCTTCTGCTTCCCTAACCCCCTTTTCCTCTCCCCTTTCATCCCCTTACTTTTCCCTTCTTCTGGTTTCCTTTCCTTCATTTCCTTTCTTCTTCTTTCCCACTTTTTCTTTACCTCTCTTTAATTTCTTTCCTCAAAATCTTTTTTACCTTTACCTTTTCTGCTTTCTGTCCTTTGCTGTCCTTTTCTTTCCTTTCCTTTCCTTTCCTTTCCTTTTCTCATTTGTTTTCCTTTCCTGTTCTTGTTGCTCCTTCCTAATACTATTTCTCTTCACTTTTCAGTGCACATCAATTACCTATCCCCTCTCTAATCCCGTTCCTCTGCTTTCCTTTACTGTATTTTTCTTTGCTTTGCTTTCTTTTTCCTTTCCTTTCTTCCCCACACCTCTTTTCCCTTTCTTTCCTTGTTGCTTCTTCCTTGTGTCTTCTATTTTTCAATTTTCATTGTCATTTACCCATCCCCTTTCTACCCTTTCCATTAATACCTTTCCTGTCCTTCCCTCAGGTCAGTTTCATTTCCTTCGTATTGCTCCTTTCCTCTGATTTCCTTTCCTTTCCTTCCCATCTTACATTTCTATTCTTTTATCCTTTACGCCTTGTTGCTTTTTCACTTCCTTTTGCCTGTCACATATCCCCTTTTTAATCCACTCTCCTTGACTCTTTACTCCTCTTTGTTAATCATTTCCCCTCTTCGTGTTCCTTCCCTCCTCCTTTCCAGCCATTTTTCCCCTCTAATTTAGCTACATTCCTCGTCTCTACTTATCTTTTATTTTTCCTCTACTTTTCTCTTCCTCTCTTTACTTTTTTCATTGCATGTCTTAATACCTTTCCTTATTCCCCTGTTTTTTTTTATCCTCGCTTACCATAATTTCCATTGTGTCTTTACCTCCCATTCATTTTGTATTTTTTCCTGCTCATGTCTCTCTCTCCCTCAAGTGCTCTCCATTTCCTTTCATTTCTTTACTTTTCTAGTTCCCCCATTCCTTTTCAATAAATCACATCCCTTTTCATGAACCTTACACAAGGCCTGCACACTATGGGAAATGCATGTCTGATATGATTGTTCAGCATTACAATAAGGATATGGATTGCAACGGTTAACAGTTCATCTTTTTAATACCGCTCTACTTTTTGAAACTTTGGTTTGAACATGTTCAATATGTGATTTTCAGCTAATTTGATCATCTATTGCAGGGGTGGGCAAGTGGCGGCCCTCCACATCACTAAATGTGGCCCGCCATTCATTCCCAAACAGCAGTTGTAAATATGAAGAAAACTCAAATATCCAATAGAAATAATTCTATATAATCTAGGCTGATATTTTTATTGGCTTATGTAAGTTGTTTATGACCTTACCCTGCTATAATAGTGTCTCTAAATCTCTTTTATGAAGCCTTTGAACATTATATCAAGTATTACTCAATACTATATTTAAAAAATGGCAGAAGCAAAATATTTGAGCCTTAAAAATTTGAACAACACTCATCCTTTTATTGATTTGAAAATAGTCTCATTGGCTTAAATTCCATGTATGCTAGCTAAATTTGCTTGAATTATCTGTCAAGTTAATTTGATTATGCATAATAACTTGTATTTATGTTGTGATATATGAATATTGGTATTCTTATTTTATGACAAATTTATATTCTCATATGTTGTCTATCCAACATTATTTTTCCTCATCATGAGTTTCTGAAAATTTGTAACAACGCGGCCCTCAGGCTGGGAAAAATGGTTTTATGTGGCCCTCTTGGTCATTAAAGTTGCCCACCCCTGATCGATTGTCACCCTTATGCTGCATTCACACAGCAAGCGACCCAGCTACCAAAATCGCATCGCCCACTGACGTAGCGTCGCGCGTCCATAAATACCTCATCGCTCGGTGAGGTCATGTCCGCTCGAGTTTCACAACAATCATTTCATATATCATGTAATAGGATGTATAAGCAGACATTATTCCAGCTGTATCCTTTTCATTCACTTATCAACCACAAAACACTGCAGCTGATGCCCTGCAGCAGCAGCATCTGTGAGTTTACCCCGGTCCGTCTCAGTGGAACTATGTCCTCACTGACATTAGTTCCGCCTAGATGGAACTCATCCGCCCTGTAGTCCGGATGAATAACTGTCTGTCTCAGGTACCGTCACACGTACACACACAGCTGATTGGCTGTTGCCGAACAGCCACACATGACATCGCCTGAATAGATCAACTTTTTTTTACTTTGACATTGCGCGACGAGTAAAGTGATCATCTTGTACGCGGCTGTCACATCGCGGGAGGGTTAGCCCCACCCCATCGCGGCTGTACATTGACTTTGAATGGAGAGTGATGGCCGAGGTAGTACACGTAGCATCCGGTGTGATCGCACCTGTAGAATCACCAGTACCATCAACAAACAAAACTAGGTTTAACATATTAGACGTTTTACACTAGTTATCTGTACACAGAATGAATAACTAGGGTCCCGACACAGACCCCTGGGGGCATCACAATAAATGTCCAGACACTTGTCACCGACCTCCAGCTACTGTTTCTTCTCATTTAGATAGCTCTTCATTAATTAATGACTCAATCACAAGTACACATATAGTATAGGGAAGAAACACACTGACCAATATGTTGAATGTTGTGTGCAAACATGATTACATCACCATTATCATGGTCATGCACCCACATATGAAACAGATCTATTCTATACACTGTTGATTATGATGAGCATAATAAACTTTATTAACAAACAGAAGTCACAGTGACTGAATCATGTTATTGTCAGTGTTTATCCTATTTACCACCAAGGCTTAATGCAGTTAAACAGCTGATATTTCATAATGAATACATTTATAAATTTATGCCTTCTTCATACTTGAAATTCATGTCAGCTTATTGTTCCTAAACTGAAGTGTTTCCAAAGTTACATGTGAGACATAAATGAAAAACCTGCTGCATAAAGGAGAACTGAAGGATGATGAATTAATATGATAATCAAGGCTATAAAACAGCTGTTTTATGTCCATAAAGCAGATGGTTGTTTGCGGATATAAGCGTGTACAGCCTACAGAAGATAAACTCTGTGGTTCCACTCTCCTTTTGCTCCTCTTCTTTACCCGTACTTGTGTCTCACTATCTCTCACACACAAAAAGTAAACACTGCTCTCAAAATGAACAGAAGTCTTCATTTTGAACTGAAGGTGCATTTGCTGTCAGGCAGACAAAGTCACCTGTTTTTGCACACATGGTATTTTACCTAGAGGCTTTTTTAAACTCTCTGGTAAAGTGGATTATCTGTGCAAAGTTGGCATATATAGGTTTTCAGTGGCAACAATCCTGATCATTACCTCCACCAGGAGGTTATGTTATTGTTGGCGTCTGTTTATTTTTTAGGTTGTTTGTTTCTCTGTTAGAAACATAACTCAATAAATTATGGATAGGTTTCGATGAAATTTTCAGGAAATGTCCGAATTGGGACAAGGAACAAATGCTTAGATTTTGGGAGTGATCCGGATCATCGTCTGGATCCGCCATGATGAAAAATGTATTTTTGTGAATAACTATTAAACTAGAATAGACATCATTATGAATCCAATTGCTAATGGTATGTTTTCATGGTCAGGGAATCTAAATATTGACATGAAATAAAGGCAGGATTAATATTTATGGTGAAAATCACAATATGGGGGAGGACTGTGGCTGAGCTCTTCGAGTGCTTTTCTAGTTAATGCTGTGTTGCAAAGATAAATGCTTCTGCAAGTTGCTGCTGTTTCTACAGACTGACGTTATACTGTTAACTTTTGTTTGAAATGAAGATACAGTTTTGACCACCTTTCTTGACTTCTTTGTTTTCATTTCTGCTGACTGCCTCTGAGAGACATATTCGATTTGCTGTGCACACAGAACAAAATGGACTCACAACTGGAATTGATTTTTATTGATTGTTTTGATTTTCTCTTTACTGACAGCATATCTCTATAGAAGGGATATTTTCGCTCCACTTTCAGCAGATTTTGGCGATAGTTTTTCAATGAAGTGGCTTTCATTTGTCTTTTGCTCCACAGCAGTAGCGCCTGCCTGCTACATTATCTTATTGCTCTGTAATAAATGTGATTGATGGAACGATCATCTAATCACCTGCCAGACAGACTTGGGAAGGTTCTGCCCCTTGCCCAGATGGACCAGTGAAATGTATTGAATTCTCCATCTGGTGTGTCAGGTTAGCTCTTCTTAGTCAGAAAGGACCAACGTTCATCCAACATTCATGCTTGTGTCTCTTTCATAGTATTCACTGGTGAGTGATATGAGGATCTTTGGTTAAAAATCTAAGAGTAGAGTAATAAAATAACTCCAATTTTTTAAGTAACATGACAGTTCATACCATTTAGAGGGAAGCTGAATTTGAATCAGTGCAAGAAACTAAGTTTCTGAAGAAGCTGAGATGAGCTTTTTAATATGGAATTTAAATGTAAGTGTTTTACTAAACTATTCATGCCGCCATAGTTGATAAGTAATAATAACAATAGAATGTGTAATAACTAAAAGGGAAAATAATGAACTGCAGTGGGTATGGTCAGAAAGTATTCAGACCCTTTAAATTTTTCACATTTTGTTATATTGCAGCCATTACCTAAAACCAATTAAGTTCATTTTTTTCCTCATTAATGTACACAAAGCACCCCATCTTAACAAAAAAACACAGAATTGTAGAAATTTTTGAAGATTTATTTAAAAGAAAAACTGAATTATCACATGGTCATAAGTATTCAGACCCTTTGCTCAGTACTGAGTGGAAGCTAATACAGCCATGAGTCTTCTTGGAGTGATGCAACAAGTTGCTCACACCTGGATTTGGGGATCCTATGCCATTCCTCCTTGCAGATCATCTCCAGTTCTGTCAGGTTGGATGGTGAACGTTGATGGACAGTCATTTTAAGGTCTCTGCAGAGATGCTCAATTGGGTTTAAGTCAGGGCTCTAGCTGGGCCATTCGAGAACAGTCACAGAGTTGTTCTGAAGCTACTCCTTCCTTATTTTAGCTGTGTGCTTAGGGTCATTGTCTTGTTGGAAGGTGAACTTTCGACCCAGTCTGAGATCCTGAGCACTCTGGAAAAGGTTTTCATCCAGGATATCTCTGTATTTGGCCACATTCATCTTTCCTTTAATTGCAACCAGTGGTCCTGTCCCTGCAGCTGAAAAACACCCCCACAGCGTGATGCTGCACCACCATGCTTCATTGTGGGGATTATATTGGGCGGGTGATGAGCAGTGCCTGGTTCACTTTGCACATACCTCTTAGAACTAAGGCCAAAAAGTTTGATCTTGGTCTCATCAGACCAGAGAATCTTATTTCTCATAGTTTGGGAGTCCTTAATGTGTTTTTTGGTGAACTCTATGCAGGCTTTCATGTGTCTTGCACTGAGGAGAGGCTTCCATCGGGCCACTCTGCCATCAAGCCCTGACTGGTGGAGGGCTGCAGTGATGGTTGACTTATCGTTTACATGACGTTTACATGACGCTGAAAATGCTCAAATCCGACAAGATTTCATTGCGTTTTGGCCTTGCGTTTAGATGGAGCCCGTTTTCAAAAGTTTGCGTTTTTACTGAAAACGCAAACTTTTGAAAACGCGCTCCAGGGTGGAAAGATTTGATTCCGCTCTCTATCCAGCTCCGTGTAAACCCGTATCAGAGCGTTTCAGGGTGAAACGCTGACGTCACCGCATGCGCAGTACTCTTTCACATGGAGGCTGCGCGCGCATACCAGGAACAATAACAGCTTCAGCCGTCCGCCGAGTAACGTGTGAGCGTCTTACCGTGCTCGGTTTGTTATCCAGAAAAAACTATCCAGACAGATTTGTTGTCCGAACTGATTTGTTGTCCAGAAAAGAAACTCCTGCTTCTCTGTGCGTCTCTTCGCCATTGTTGTTTGTGAAAGTTTTTCTTCTTCGTTCGTGTATTGTAGCAGCGCTGCCTCTCTGCAGAACTACACCGCCATCTACTGAACCGGCATGCACACTACAGCAGATTAACAGGGGACTAACTCGTCTCTGAGCGTTGTCATCTAAACGCAGAAGAATTTGAAAACGCAAATGAAGAATCTTTGCGTCTTCAAGTCAGGAGTTCCTATGTAAACGGCCCCCTAACATGAACTTTCTCCCAAGTCCCCACTGGATCTCTGGAGTTCAGCTACAGTGATCTTTGGGTTCTTCTTTACCTCTCTTACCAAGGCTCTTCTCCCCAGATTGCTCAGTTTGGTCGGACGGCCAGCTCTAGGAAGAGTTCCTGTTGTCCCAAACTTCTTTCATTTAAGGACAATGGAGACCACTGTGCTGTTAGGAACCTTAAGTGCAGCAGAAATTCTTTTATAGCCTTGGTCAGATCTGTGCCTTTCCACAATTCTGTTTCTGAGTTCTTCAGGCAGCTCCTTCGACCTCATGCTTCTCATTTCTTCTGACATGCACTGTGAGCTGAAAGGTCTTACAGAGACAGGTGTGAGCTTTTCCTTATCAAGTCCAATCGATACAATTAAACACATCCTGACTCCAATGAAGGTGTCGACCCATCTCAAGGATGATCAGAAGAAATGGACAATGCCTCAGTTAAAAAAACAAGTGTCACAGTGAAGGGTCTGAATACTTATGACCATGTGATATTTCAGTTTTTCTTTTTTAATAAATCTTCAAAAATGTCTACAATTCTGTTGTTTTCTTGTCAATATAGGCTGCTTTGTGTACATTAATGAGGAAAAAATGAACTTAATTGGTTTTAGGTAATGGCTGAAATATAACAAAATGTGAAAAATTTAAGGGGGTCTGAATTCTCCCCGTACCCACTGAAGTTCTCATTCACATAGAAGGGCTGTGAATTAATAAATTTCCTATTTCTTCCTATTCCTGTTTGCATGTTTAAAGTGAAATCAGTGAGTGTTATTTTCCCATATTTATATTTTTATAAAGCACATATATCTGTTTCTTTGAAATGCTTGACAATGTTTCTATGAGAATTTGGTCTGTTTTCATTTACACATTTAAAATAAAGCAGCAAAAAGAAATTCACAATCTATTGTGCTGCAGTTTTCCCACAGGGCAGTTTTTGTTCATCAGAAATCTTCAGCAGCTGCATATTATGTCAATCCTTCAGAGAAAAAGTTTTAATGTCTACACAACTTTGAAAAAAACAGATGGTAGAACATAAGCAGTATAATTTGTACCACAAGACAATTGCACAGATGTTACCTGCACTTGCTCACATTGACTCATACAGAAGTCTTCTTGTGCTTTAGTGCGCCCTCGTAATAACTGTGTTCTCCGCCCTCTTTGACATTGCAGGCTCTTTGTGTGCTCGGCTGCAGGTTTGTCCTTTCACATAGATTATATCATTTTGTCTTGATTAGCTGTACATTCACTGGAGCAGCCGGTACACATTCTTGCTGCCGTTGTTGTACAGCCGTCCATTGACTCATTCATTTAGATACAAAGATTTCTGTGAGCCTAGCAACAGCATATGTCCTTAAAGGTGCTGCTGTGAGTCAGTGTTTGATCAATGAGAGGAGAGGACGACCCTCTGAACACACCGTAAAGAGAAGAGAGAGGACTTTTGTATTCTGTTTGCATTCATCGGGACATTTTTCTGCACTTTTCCAAACATAGTCTGATGGTGTTTCTGTTCTGCTCAAGGTCTTTCCACTGGTCTTTTTTCCTGTGATGCAAATTGAAAAGTGTGACTCTTGCGTTATTACCTCATCTTCCTCGGCACACGGAGCGCTCGGCGACGTGCCAGACTAAATATACTGTCTTCTTGGAGGTTCAGCTGAGGCCTTATACTGCTGATGAAATGTTACAGACTTGGCTTTGACTCAAAACTGCTGCATGCTTTTATCAGTTCAGAGGAAACAGGATGTAAAGAACATTTGAAAGTCACATTGACAAAAAAAATTGGCAGCATCTACCAGTGCATTTAAGAGGCTGTGTGAGGGAGACTGCTGGAAATCCTTTGAAATCATGTAAATACTTTAATCTACACTGACCTCTAGTGGAGCCTGATTGAAGTTACACTCACTTTATTTTACTTCTGTGAGAGTGTCCATGAGAATGATCCCTCCCTGATTTTTTCTTACCCATAATGCACCTCCTCCTTTATATTTTCACCCTTTTCAGACTCACACCTGAGTTAATTTCTAATTCTCTTTCCCCCTTTGCAGTGATCTGTTTCTCTTGCCTTCAAAACCTCCCTCTCAATTCCTTTTCTTCCCTCCCTGGTGGATTCACCTGCTTGCCCACACTGTTTCATTCAAATGCATTCGGTTCCTGCATACATATACAGTGTTTCTGACCCCCCCTGTAGCTGGTCTTTTTTTGTGCCTAGTTTTTGGGGTTGAAAGGTTTGAAAATAAATTCAATTTTCTTTGTTTTTGATGTTGTTAGAAGACTTTGGGAGTAAAAGAACAAGATCTTTTACTGAACTCAGTTCATGGAGGAACATGCAATGCCTCTTCAAAGGAAATGCCCCTTGAAACACTTTTTTTTTTTTTTTTAATTCCGGGAGTTCATTATGTAATAGTTAAACACATATGAAAAAAATTGTTGGTACCATTCCGTTAAAGAAAGATTTCTGTAACTCTCAAAGAGACTTATGAACCTAATGACTGGTATTTTGGAACATTCCTTGAGAGGAAACTGCTCCAGCTGTCTCAGGTTTGAAGGGTGTCTTCCCCAGACTGCATATTTCAGCTCCTTCCACAAATGTTCAGGAGGATTTAGATCAGAGCCCATAAAAAGCCACTTTAGAATAGTCCAATGTTGTGTTCTGAGCCATTCTTTGGTTTTTTTAGCTGTGTGTTTTGGGTCATTATGCTGATGGTGGACTGATGACCTGTGACTAAGACCAAGCTTTACGACACTGGGCAGCACATTTCACTCCAGAATGCCTTGATAGTCTTGAGATTTTATTGTACCCTGTACAAATTCAAGACACCCTGTGCCAGATGCAGCAGAGCAGCCCAAGAACATAACTGAGCACAAATGTTTCACAGTAGGTACAGTGTTCTTTTCTGTGTATGCTTCATTTATGTGTCTGTGAACATAGAGCTGATGTGACTTGCCAGAAAGCTCCAGTTTTGTCTCATATGGACATTCTCCCAGAAGCTTTGTGGCTTGTCAATGTGCATTTTGGCAAATTCCAGTCTGTTAACAGTGGTGTCCTCCTCAGTCGTCCACTTTGGCTTAAACAGCGACGGATGTTGCAATCTGACACTGATGTACCTTGACCTTGGAGTTCACCTCTAATCCCTCTGGAAGTTGTTCTGGGTTCTTTGGTTACTATTTGAATAATCCGTCTCTTCAATTTGTCATCAATTTTCCTCTTGCGGCCACGTCCAAGGAGGTTGGCTACAGTCCCATGGACCTTAAACTTCTGAATAATATGTGCAACTGCATCCACAGGAGCATCAGGTTGCTTGGAGATGGTCTTACAGCCTTTACCTTTAACATGTTTGTCAATAATTTTCTTTGCTAATCCCCTGAGATGCTTGGCTCTCCTTGGCTTTCTGTGGTCCATGTTCAGTGTGACACACACAATGACACCAAGCAGCACAGCTGTTACTTTTCACCCTTTTAAAAGGCAGACTGACTGATGAAGTTTGAGTTTGAAGACACCTGTAATGCTAATTACAGGACACACCTTAGTTAAACATATCCCTATGATCAAATCGTTTTCAGTCTTTTTAGGGGTACCACCTTTTTTTTGTCCGGGCCAGTTTCATTATTTTATTTTTTAATATAATTCTGTTGAACCATAATTCAAAAGCAATGTCTGATTTTCTTTCATTTGCAGTAAAACTGTACTTATTCTTACTTTTGTCTGAGTAATGTAACTCATAAAATTTCCAGTTCATTTCATCATAACAGCTGCCTTTCCATATACATGACATGCAAGCATTGTTTGTGTTCCCCGGCTCATGCTTGTGTGTGCATGTATTGTGCCCTCTCATGGTGTATTTCATCAACTTGTGCAGCAGCACCAGCTCATGTGACAAACTGTCACTGGACAAATTGTGCATAAATAAAAGACACAATAAGTCCTATCCAGAATGAAAAGTGCACTGATGACAGGCAGCTATTTATATCCACCTTTACAATAGAAGCATGATCATGACTGATACACAACACAACCTTAATCAAAGCAGGTGGATCAGCTGGGTCTTTGGTGCTTTACAGCATTGGGACAGAGGACTAAGATAATTAGAAAGAAAAAGAACCACTTTTACAACAGATTAATGCACTTTAAGTTTGAATGAAAGTAAATACGCTAAAAGATGTTGCATGGTCTTGTCTTATGTTACAAGACAATTTTATGCCTGGGTTTGTGAACACTTTTTTGAAATTGGTTTGATAATATTCAAGTATTGACATTAATTTTCAGTGAGGTAACAGTGCAGAGAAGAATGATAGACTGTTAATTTGACCGAAAGGTGGGCATCTAAATCTCATTCATATCCACAGTGAAACGCCTCCATAGGGTGGAACTGAGCTGGGATACTGATTCATTTCCTCATAAGTCAAACATACTGCGCTTACTCACCTGTTTGACATGACTGCCATGAACTCTGTGGTCGTCCTTAATGGCTCTGAGGAGAGCATCGGAGGATTTTATGCCCTCATCCTCATGTCAATATTCCCGCTGACGTACTGGCTGTTTAAAAAGAAAGGTGAGTGACATTAGGAGTTTGTGGGGGCATATGCTTTTGAGAGGATGAGGAAAAGTTCGGTGAAGTTTGAAGCCTTAGTGTGAACTGTATGATATTTGCGCTTCACATGTAATCATAACCTGTTTCATTTACTTTTGAGACATCAGTGTCAGAAAACTGCTCATCTTCTAAAATGTCAAGATTTGCTTCTGCTTTATGACAGCAAACTAAGAGTTAGCATGATGTACTGTTGGTTATACAATGAAAAAGAAGCCATTTTTTAAAAAAGGATTTGTAGTTGTTCTTGGCTATTTATGAAGTTTATATACTATCTATTTAGTGTTCATGGGGAATATTTTTCATTTGTTACCTCCGCCAAGGAGGTTATGTTTTCGGGGGAGTCTTTTTGTCTGTTTGTTTGTCTGTCTGTGAACAAAATAACTCAAAAAGTTATGGATGGATTTTGATGAAATTTTCAGGAAATGTTCAGCATGGGAAAAGGAAGAACTGATTCGATTTTGGTGTTGATCCAGATCAGCGTCTGGATCTGCCATGACTAAAAATGTGGTTTTGGTGAATAACTACTGAACTAAAATAGATATCATTATGAATCCAATTGCTAATGGTATGTTTTCATGGTCAGGGAATCTAAATATTTAGATGAAATAAAGGTAGTACTAATATTTATGGTAAAAATCACAATATGGGAGATTACTGTGGCGTTGGCGGAGGTCTGCTTTTCTAGTTTGGTGTCTGTTTTGTTTTTCGTAGGGTTTACAGGCCTGTGTTGCACTGAACTGTACGCTTCTTCTGCACTTTTCCCAGCAGGGAAATCCCTGCTTTGGGACAGTAACATGTCAAACACATGACACTCCTGATATTAATTGCTGTGCTGCAGAGATTTGTACCTCTGCCAAGTTTGCTTGTCTTTCCATTCACTGAATGTTGTGCAGTTACTATCTTTCTGTTGAATGTTAAAACCCAATTTTGACCGCTGTCTGCCATGTTTTTTTTTTCCTTGTTGTCATTTTGGATGTAAATGACAAGGCATGCAGAATGAAGTAGAACTTTAAATTAACCCATTCATGAAATTCAACAGCTAATTCTGAATAAATTGCTCCTTTAGCAACATTTAAGAGTATCACTTTTGCTTAATTTTACTGTAAACAGTCTTTGCATTAGGCCTAGCATGTATTTTTAGAATCAGTATAAACTGTAGAATAAAAATAATAATTTCCCTTTAGTTTGCTCCAAAACATATTATGTAAATTATATATTAGATACATTTCTTCTAATATATCTCTAAAAACAACATATTGACCAATCCTATTTTACATTTTCATACGTGCAAGTCATGATTTTAAATAATAGTATTTAATCCAATAATAAAATGCTGGATTTGAGATATTTGCATCTGTGCAGACAGGTTTGCAGTTACTTCTTATCAGTAGAGAGGAAGATGAAAACAAACCAAAATCAATTAAATGTGAGTTTATACAGACTACATAAAGCACTATATTATCCCAAATATATCAAGTTGTACCTCAGATTGTTCCCACAATATGTGATCTCTGCCCACTAGAGGTCCCAGTCTCACGGACCTGAGCTTTAAAGACACCGTCTCTGTAAGTGTTCAGCTCAAACTGACTCTTATGTTTCCTTAAATGTCTATTGATTATCTCAGCTGCTCCCTGTCTCACCCAGGGAATGATATGGAACATTGCACATGGTATCTGCCTTTGCATTGATTTCAAACAGCAGGAGAGCAAGTCAGATCTCAATTACCTCCACTATTTTTCCTCATTTAAGCGCAGTTTCCATTAAAGTGCATGTGTGAGTTTGATTCATGCTCGTGTCTCCTCAGCATGTCCCATGATGCTTATACTGAAGCAGAAATCAATTATTATGTTCGCCAATTTGCATCATCTGTGGATTGGAGATATAACATTCAAAGATCAATACAGAATAACACTGATATAAAAGCTTTGCTGTCATGTGGCTTTGACCTCCAGATGTAGAAAATGTGCTTTTTATGAAGCCTGCGAGTCCGACATAAATCTTTCTTTGCTGCTTCCAGTCTCACTACGTCCTGTTGAGACTCAAAGTAGAGCTGGACCAAATTAACCCCAGAAGGATTGCAGTACCCTTACTTACATTATTACCAACTCTGAAGATATTCAAAGAGCCCATGTTTCCCTTAACTCTGTCTCATTGTTTATAACTACTTTGGTATGTTTACAATCAGTAGTGTTTGAAAACCTTTCATATATTCAATGTATTCCTGATCCAGATATATGGTGCATTCCAGTTGAGTTCTGACTGGCAAGTTTCAACTGAAACTCTCCTTAGGTCAGAATTTCCTTCTGGGACATTGTAGGATCCTCACCACTCTTGATTTGACAATTGAAGATGGCTGCCCCATTAGCACCTGCAATAATCTGTTTATTAGCACTTCTGACTCATGTTTGTTACACTAAATCAGCCATGTACATAGTATTATTCGACTAACTCCAGTCCACTCTGATTGGTTGACAGGTCAACTCTGTGGTAGCCAGCTAGCTCAGCGCCATATTGTCAACAACTCTGCATTCATTCTGCCAACTTTTTGTGTTGCTGAATGAAGTGCAGTAGCACATAAAGGAGACATGTTAAAGATACAAGGGGACATATATTCTTCGTAAAACTCATGATGTGCTCTTAAGTGAATTCTCCATATGCTACCCCTTAATTTAACTTCTTGAAGCTCACAGCATCACTCTGCTAGCATCTGTAGCTGTAGCAGTTTTTTTAACACAGGTTGTCCTCCGAATATAAATGTCTCAATGTTTTGGTATTTATTTCAGATGCATAAAAAGTGTATCCTAATAGTTATAATCAAAAGGTGCTAAGAAATAGAGATACATTTCCATTTAGCATGGTCACTCTCTCAGCTGTAACACTGCTGTACCTGTGACAATCGTTGTCTCTAGCTTTTTTGTTTTTTGTGCAGGTACCCAAACCCAGCATGCACTACTGTCTGTTTTCTGCTTGAGCCTAATTTACCATCAGACACACTTTTATTGTTTATCTTTGAAGGAATAAGAAGTTATTGTCATGCTATTGTTTTTGTCCGTTTAAGGCCATTGGCTCATGGCTGCAAGCCCATTGCAGAGCGCAGACGTTAGAATGAGTGCAGAGTTTTTGACAATATGTTTCCAGCAGTGCTGAATTTGCCAACTACCACAGAGTAGCCCTGTAAACCAACTAAATCAGACTGGGCCTACATGGGGAAGGGGACCTTGGCAGGGCACAAGATGATCTCTTAGCACAATATATCGTTCTGCCCTACCATTAACCTTTATTAACAGGCATGGGTAGGTTTCATCTGTCCAGTGTTTCTGCTACTGTTTGTATATTGCCATATTCACAGTTGATTTCTGCAAAATTATTTCCACGCCCACCCACTTCCAAATGTTACCAGCATATCTGTGCAAATGAGACAGACTGGAGGAGATTTTCCATTCTTTATGATTATTAAAAACAAATATTACCCAATAAAGGGGGATTATGATCTCTGTTTTAGTGCCATTATACTAGCAAGGTTTAATTAGTTTGATTTGAACCACTGATTTGCACCGATTAGGCGTAACATTATAGCCACCTGCTACCCTGACTGGTCTGTGGCTGTTCAGTCCAATATGCAATATACACAAAGCAATGAACTGTGTATTCTGTCACCTTCCCGTAAGAACCAGAATCAACTTAATCCGTTTGAATCACAGTAGCTGGTCTGTTGGATCAGACCACAGGGGCCTCACATATATCAATAAGCCTCAGATGCCCATGACCCTTTTCCCTGGTTCACCCCTGACTGCAAAGGAGATGCTCTGACCCAGGTATCTAGTCATCATACTTTGGCTTTTGTCAAACTCTCTGAAATCCTACACTTACCCATATTTCCTGCTGCTAACATAAACTTTGAAGACAAACTGTTCACACCACTTACAGGTGCCATGATAAAGAGATAATCTGTGTCATTCACTTCAGTCGTCAGTAATTATAATGTTATGGCTGATCAGTGAAAACACACAGTTAAAACAACACAACAGATGAGATGACAATTCTTTTCTTTCTTGTAATTAAGCATTTCAAAAGTATAATTTTGTGTGCATATCATAGTCAACAGTTTCTATAACAAACAATATTTTTGGCTTGATACCTAAAGTACTTTCTTTAGTTAGATAGATACATAGTCAGATAGATACTTAACTGATCCCGAGGGAAATTCAAAGAATCCAGTTGCAGGTTACAAGATGAACACTACATGAAACACATTTACAAATTGACCCCCCTGAAATAGTAATGATACACTTCCCAAACATAATATATTACCCCAAGATGAAATAAAGAATACCCGAGGCGAATAAAAACTTGTGTAGTTAAAAGTGTAGTCAGCGATCTCCTAATCTCCTAATCTAATGCGCTATTTGTCAAAATCACCGTATTTCTCTTTCTCCATCCACAAGATGTCACCACTGACAGCATGTTGTAAAAAAAAGTCTGGTTTAAATACACAGCCTTGGCTCTGAATTTCAGCAGGTAAATACTGTGGCTCGGAGTCACGAAAACAGGGCACACCCCTCCCACATCCAGGGGGCAATCATACTCATGCGCAGATCAGACAGAGGGGGGAGGGGAGTCGTAGATTGCACATTGATGTTGCTTTCCGACGTTCGAGGGAACTCCGCGATTGAAAGACTTGAAAATGGACACAGATGTCGCCGTCTTTCTGCTGGATAGGTAAGCAACATTAGCTTTGTGTTCTTCACATAACAGTAACAGTCGTCAGACATTCATCTTATTGTCTAATCTGCCAGAGTGTACTGTTATGATGTTATCAAAAATGTCAGTCGAGTTGTCTGACGAGTCGGGGCTACCTTAGCTATGTTTGTCAACTACGCAGTTTCTACGGCCGTTTCCATGACGATGCACATCCATCAGCTTTCAGAGGTGGAGCCAGGGGTGAGGTATGAAGGGAGAGGCAGGTCTAAATTTGTTTATCAACAATCTCTCCACTCGTTTTCTCCTACATTGCTGACTACACCTTTAAGAGACTATACAAGTATTGTGCAAAAACCTGCGCAGGGATACACCCATACCACATACATAAACACCATGAGCAGATGGAGTCTGAAAACATACGTTATTTACTTTGTGTAAATAATTAGATTGGTAAAGTCAATATTGCCACAACCACTCTCATTTGAAAGTATATCAATATGTCTGAACTCAATATATTACCCAGCACTAGCTCCAGTGTTTTATTAGTTCATTTTATTCAGTCATAAACTCATGAGTGAATCAGCAGTAAAGTGAGCAACACTCCTCTGAGTTCGGCACCTATCAGTTAACCATGCTTCCCTTCAGGCCTGCGTCTCCCAGCATCTCTTACAATATATTTAGCAGCAGAAGATATTTGGAAAAATCAATATGAGCCTGAGGGGAGAGGGAGGGAGAGGAAGTTGGGTAATTTATGTTTTCAGTTTGGAGCTGAATGACTCTGGGTGTCTGATAACAGAAAACACAGAGAACAAGTTTAAGTGTGGAAAAATGTTTGGCTTTTGGAGGGCTTCATTTGGCTGAGATGTTTCATGAGGGGCCATCAGTGAGAAATGATTGCTGCTGTATTTCCTCTGGTTGACCTGATAACACTTCAACAGCCTTCCAGCAATATATCAGAGGGAACTTCACACTGACGGCTGCAAGATGCCGAACTTTTATTGTTTCAGTTTTAAAGTAGATGAATGTTTTCTTGTACTGCTAACCAAGCACTGATGAAGAAAAAGAATGAGGTTAAAGCTTCTCCAAAAGGCAAATGAAACAACGCTTTCTCCAATAATTCATGAATCCTTATTAATCCTCAAGTTACAGTCTTAAACTTTCTGGAGCTTCTTGGTGCTGCTTTTTGTCATTTTGTCATTAAGAAGTCTTTTCTAAACTGTTATCTGACTAAAAGCATGTTTTTGGCTTTTCAACCACATGTAGATTTTTGTGAGCCATCTCAAAGGCTCTTACAGTAATTTCTGTCATTATAGGTAAAAGGTCACTGCAGCTCAGGAGCCACATGCTGCTCTTTGACCTCTTATTCGTGATTCTCCAGACTTGGAGAATAATAAAGCAAAAACATTTTTTTATTTGCATTGAGCCCTCATTTTATGTAATTTCTGCATATTTTAGCATTTACTGGCTGCAAATGTGTGTTTTTATTGAACAAATATTTCCTTATTTTTGATATCTTGTCAACTGAACATGCATATATGTGCACCTCAGGGTGACCTGCAGCCGCTTGGAGGGGACAGCATGAAGCTTCTGCAAATTCAGCTGTGAGCTGACCTGTGTTGCTGTTTTTAACATTTTGTGCAGGTAATTTCTCAGCCAAGGAGGTTTTTTCTATGGCATTGTTTCCATTTCCAGCTGTCTGTCCTTTAGCAAAATAACTCCAAAAGTTCATTTTGAGGGAATGTTGAGCGTGGTACAAGGAAGAGGTGATTAGAGTTTGGATTTAGGAATGTTTCTAATGGATCTGCTGTTATCTCAAGATCGAACAGTTTCCACATTTGTTAAGAATGTTAGGAAAGCCTCATACAGGGTCGTCCTGTATGAACATTTCTAGTCAAAGTTTTCTAGTTTAGACAATGCATTCTTTTACTTTAGTAACAACAGCTGCTGCTGTAACAGAATGGAAAGTGAAACTTCTTAAAATGGAGGCAAGAGGAGAACCAGACAAAGAAAACAGCTGGTTTTAGATAGTTAGTATAGAGATCTGAGTCAGGCTGTATCAAACACTTGTTGCACTAAACTACATTGGTCTGTAAGATTCAGAGAAAATCCCCTCCTCAGGAGAAAAAGTTATACCCGCACACATTGACTCTGAAAGAAGTGCAAATATGTGCTTCAGCTTTGTGTAAATTTGATGGAGAAGGCAGAGCAGAGGAGGAGCAGAGGACACATCTGCAGGGCCAATTTTCTTTGTTGACAGCCAGAATGAGGTGAAAAATCCTCCAGGAGCTGAGATATGCTGCTGGGTAATAAAGAATAGTTGCCCCTGACCTTATAGTCACTCAGACGTCTTAGTTTGTCCTTCCTGGTCTGTTTCTGTCCGTCTCCTCTCTCTTCTCATTACTCTCCTCTGCCACCATGTCTCGTGCAACAACCTGCTCTGTTTCTTCTTATTCTTCTCCTTCTTTTTGATACAACTGGTAAAATAAAGTAAGTATTGTCTGTTAATCTAGCTGATGACATGTAAATGGTGACTTTCAGTTGACTTGTCCCATAGTTGTGTTGATGTTAGCTTAGTTTCTACAGTATATCTGTATTAAATTCCATGTAATCTACAGATCAGTGTTGTGATTCAGAGGGGAGAAGCACTTCAAACTGAGGCTTTGGAGAGTACACCCTGTTTATTAGTGGGTGCTTTAACTACAGCATATTAGCACAGCCATCTGAAAGTCGCAAGGTAGCATTATCACTCTTTAGACCATAACATAGAGAGAGTTACAATAGCTTACAAGGAAAAATATTATAGTGATGGAGAGCAGATGGTGCTGATGTTGAGGTTTGATCACCTTTCAACAGTTACAAACACATATCTGATGATGACATTGACTACTGGTGTTCATTTTTTAGAAATACTTCAACTGTTGCCGTGTTTGAAGTTTACTTCTCACACAACAGGTTGAGGTCTTTGTGGGCTCTCTAGTGGTATCCTCCAGTAACAAACATACATGTCAGGATGTAAACAAATCACTCATGATAACAGTGGACCCCAAAATCAGAACTTTGGACAGGATGATGAACTGAACATTTTCTGTAATTTTAAGTCCACTGTTATTTTGCATCTGGTGTGCCAATTATTTCAAGAATACATTGACACATTCCCACACTTGGACCTGAGGGTGAACTTACTGAGTATTCATAGTCACAGTCATTTCACTGTCCAACATCCCTCTCTTATAACCTTCAGACAGTAGCACTAGATTCTTCAAACTCGTCTCTTTCTCGTCAGTATATGCAGAGAAATCATTTTAAAAGTCAAGTCCAGCTCAGATTTCTCATTCTCTCCCTCTCTCTGTGTCGTGATAGTGCGTATGTGGTTCAATATTTTCTCTGTTTGCTTTTTGCATGTGTGAAACCAGAGACCAGCTTCAATACAGCTGGTGTACATTACTGACAGAGTGGAGAGAAATGGGTCTGTTCTGTTTGTTTGCCTTAACACTATGTATTTATCTATACACTGACGTCATTTAAGATCAGGTTTCCTGTCACCTTGTCTGACTTGGTGTATGTGTGTAAATAGGCCAGCCCACATAGTCCTTGGTTGACATTCATCCTCATAATAAGGCGTCCAGCAGCATCACCAGGCTAAAAATACAAAAACATGAATGTCAACAAATAAAAACAGAAGCAGAAGTAGATTCAGATGGAGCAGCTGCTGTCTCACCTCTGACAGCTTTTCTCTCTCCAAAAAGGGGGAAGAAAGAGCACAGCATGGGAGACTCTAAGAGAAAGAGGGATCATCACACCTTTTTTCCATTTCTGTTATTTTCGTAGCATTAGGCAAAGTGATACCCTCAGAGGGAGTCATGCAGGGAGGGGCAGATCATCAGACGATGGCAGAAACTGGCTGCAGTTTCTGTCCATGCTTTTAGTATTCCAGCCTCACCTGATGACTGACAGACACAGTAATGATGTTTGAAACTAGAAAATGACCTGCATCCTGTGTGATGTGTGCATTAATGCGTTCACATTGAGAGTGTATGGACAGCAAAGGCCTTTGCACAGGAACTGTTTTTTATTATCTAACATTGCTTCATGTTTAAAAGAAGGTCATTTATGAGGGTTTTTCACAGCTCACTTTTGAGTCCTTTAGGTTCAGTTTACTGCCCTTTAAATATTTGTACAGGTTGTTTAGGTTGTTTGAGCATTCAGAGCCAACATCCCAGCCTCAAACATACTACCAGCCACTAAGGGCTTGATGCATCTCTAGCACGGCTATCTTCCTCTATAAGTAGGATTCTCGTAGTGGCAGCAGCACATACAGTATATGATTTTTTTTAACCACAATAGCTTCGTTGAGATTAAAAAACTAAATAGCAGAAGTGTCCTGGCCAAGACAGGCAGTACTTTAACAATGTTACAGACAAAAAAAAATTACAGACACAAATACATATATATGAACAAATCAAGTCAAAGTCGCAGAGCAGAAAACATTCTACTGAACCAATGACATCAAACCTGAAAGTGATGGGACTGATTTAGCGGTTCCTTCATCAACAAGTTAAACTCCCCTTGACTTTGTTTTGTTCACGGGAGTAAATGGAAACAGTTTCTCTCATTTTTAGAGTGACAGAACCACAAAATTATTCTTATTGCCTGATGACTCACTTTTGTCTGCAAAGTTTTACAATGAAAAGGAAAGAAACACCAGGTTCAGTGATTGATGTTTCAAACAGATTGCAGATCAGAAAAACAACAAAAAAGAAATGACTCAGCGTGCAAAGATTTTTATGCTTTGTTTTCACCGATCGATGTAAGTAGTGTCCCAAAATAAATGTTTTATGCTGCCTTATGTCAAAAGCAATGATTTACTCTTATGGATGAATAAAACCTGTATGAACAAGAGGTAACCATCAGGGAAAGGCTGTTTTGGCCTTTCTTTGCCATCCAGCATGACAAAATTCATTTGGAGAATTACCAGGTCAAAATAAGGGCTGACTTTGCAAGACAACATCAAATAAGATTTTGTAGAGGCTAAAATGTTACATGTTTTGTGAAATGCATATGAACAGCTTACAAGACACATGTATGCAGTGTTAGCTTACCACTCTGATTTCTTCATAATATCATCAAACTAACAACGTGGTGCTGGTAGGAGGAAATTCTAATAACAACCTTCTTGTGCCATGACCAAAATTTTCTGAAAATTCAATCAAAATCTGTTGAATCTTTAAGTTCTCTTGCTTGTAGATAAACGGACATTACCTCTATTTCAGAAGGAGTTATACAAACTATGTAGACAAGAACTATGTGGAGGAACACCATATCAGTCACAGATGTTGTACCCGGAGCAATTTGACAAAGACTCTTAAACTTACAGTTTGCACAGTTCTTCTCCATTTGAATAAAAATGCAGCATATCAGGAAAATATTCCATAATGTTTACCATTCTCTCTGACTTTTGCTGAGTCAGCTAACTTTGAGTGTGCACTGATGCAACAGTGTTTACCCTCTGCTAGCATGCAGCTCCATGATTACGTTCTGGCAGATTCAAAGAAAAAAGATCATGTTGATACTTTTCTTGCAATAAAGGGAGAGACATATAAGGCAGGGTATTTTAAACCGATCACTTTATTGCAGGGGTGGGCAACTGGCGGCCCAGGGGCCATATGTGGCCCTATGGAAATATGAAGAAACAAAACAACAGTTGCTGAACATGATTCATCATGAGCAACCAGCACTACAGAATGTATAAATCAGGATAGGTGATAAAATATTTTCACTTACCTTAAATTGCTGGTACGTGCTTTGTGTTTTTAGGAGTAATTAAAGTTCTTACTTTGCTATGATTGTATCTCAAAAAATATTTTATGAGATATTAAAATATAATTGATAGTATTAGTTAAAAAACACATTTGGAAACTATGGTAATGGTAATAATTTTGAGCTTTAAAAACTGCTAAGCCTTAAGAAGAAGCTTAAGTTAGTTTTAGTTAGAATATATAAGTGTTGGTATAATCCTTTGTTAAGCTATTTTTTGTTTACTTATATATTTTTCTTATTGAGAGTGTCAACAATATGTAACAGTGCGGCCCTCGGCCACAGAAAAAAAAAGGAATGTGGCCCTGTTGGCACTGATGGTTGCCCACCCCTGCTTTATTGTAATAGTAGCAAACTTGTAGAACAAGAGCATATTGTTGTATGCTAAAACAAAATTTTGATCTCGATACTTGAACACATTGTTCCCCATTTTTTTGTGTACCACAGTCAGGTTTTGTGTAATACAGTGTAGCTACAGACCAGCCTTAGCAATGGGAGTGAGAAACAAACAAAAAAATTCTTGCACTTCTTTCTAAACCAAAAAAAAAGAGACATTTACAAGCACTTGCATTTTTTATACATCAACTGGCTGAAATTCACCTGTTGACTGTTTGAGCACTTAAACAGTTTGATATTTCTATCAGTTATTGATGAATATTTTAGTGGGTCTTACATCTGAATTGAATCTTTCTATGTCAGAAATTTTAGCTCTTATTTTTCCTCAAATTTCTTCCAGTTACACATCAAATGTATTTGCAGTTGTACCCAGAGCTCAAGTGTAAGAGTGCATAAGCACAAGCTTTAAGTTCGTCCCAAGTTTAACTATTTGATTCATCACAGAGGTGACAGAGAATGGCCTGTGGGTGTAAACTGTGCAGTTAAGCTACACCAGCGGGCATGCGAGGATCTGGTCATACTTTCAAAATAAAACACCCTTCTGTTTCTTTTATTACTAAAACCTGCTCTAACAGGTTCCTTTCCCCCCTCAGAACATTCCCTCTCTTTGTCCCACCAATGTTTACAGTACTTAATCAAGTCATGATAATGAGAACTTACCAGACAGACATAATGGAGTGCATTTGCATTTTTTTCCCTTCTTAGTCAAAACGATGTATTTTCTGTACCATGGCCAAAAATCTCGGCTCATCAAGCTTTGCTGAAAACAAAATTGAGGAGTTAATGAGACATTGCATTGACCTCCAGGCATGGGTGCTGCAAAACAGATGCATCAGACTCCATATGGTGAAGACACATTTTAGACTTTAACTCCTATAACTATAAATATACCTACAATTAATTAAATCTGGCTTTAACACGCTCTTCTAGGGAAACCATGAGATGATCATGTTACTGGAGATGGAGGGGAAACCTCGACCCATGGATTCCCCCATATAACAATATTCCTTACAGAGTGTGCACTAATGGGTGTTTAGTTTTGGCCTGTGCATCCTCTCTCTCTCTCTCTCTCCCTCTCTCTCATCTCCCACTTATCCTATCCTCTCCCTTTCTTTATCTACTGCCTCTCACTCCCTCACTCCCTCCTTCCCCCTCACAACACTCGCTTCCTGACAACCTCTGCCAAAGGACTAGCCAGCGCAGCACATCCCAAGTTCCCATCACTTGAGGACGGGCCCTGTAAGAGGAAAGAGAGAACAGAAGAGGAGATCAGACTCTCACACTTTGGCACTATAGTTTTGACGGGCTGGCATCTCGTTCTGTAGCCTGTGGATTCAGAAGTATTGCCTCCAAAAGGGGATGAGGGTTTGCTTTTTTACTCCAAAGTTTAAAGAAGGTTGGATCAAAGTTGAGACATAGGCATAGAGTGACTCTTGGAGGCTAAATTGGACAAACTTGTGTGACATTGGCCGATTCAGCCTGGCCCGACCTGGCTCGGTGGAGCAGCGCAGTGCGATGACCGACATTGGTCTCCCAAGATGTTGAATATGGAAGGCTTGGAGATGATTGCCGTGCTGGTGGTAATGGGTCTCTTCATCAAAGTGCTGGAGCAGTTTGGGCTGTTCGAGCCTGTCGGAGGGGAAGGTAATGGATTTTTCTGAGATTTGTTGCTTTTAATAAAAGGAAAGTTAAGACACAGTCAGACAGTGGAGGTTTTTAAAGGTGGTTTGGGAGGAAGAAAGACAAAATGTGGGCATGAGTTGATTCTTTGCTCCGCAGTGTGTGTTCCCTGTGGTCTTGAGAGGTCTGCAGTTCAAGGTTTGAGTTACCAATGCAACTGTTGGCCATGCAACACTCCGTCCCTCCCTCTTTCTCTCTTTCTCTCTCTCTCTGTCTTACACACACAGAGTAACTTTAGCCGTGTGTGAGGCCTCCCTCTGCCCCTGGGGTGTGTGCTTTTACCCTTTAATCGATAACACTACGGACAGAGTGGGTCTGAGTGCTGTGTGGAGGCACTCGTCTCACTAAGGGAATGTCAGCCTCACTTTCAGAGCTCTCATTAGCCTTTAGCCCTTAGTATGAAGTCTGCACATGAAATATGTCTCAGTTCCTCTGCTGCAGATCAAAGGTCAATATGGTGGGTTTTGATGATTGTTCAGATCGAGTCGGTTAAAGCGATTCTGTCTTTGTCGAGGGGATGTGGGGCAGATAAATGTCCTTTAATTTGTGGTAAATTAGCAGACGACCACATACTAAATAACAACTTAGATTTATAGATGTTTAAAGCTCCTGTGTGGGGTGTTCATTTGGTTATGAAACAGACTGACACTGAAGTTGTTGCCCTTGTAGGACCCACTGTGACAAATAATACAATTTGCAAGAGGATTGATAACTTTATGTCATACTCTTAGTGTAAAAAAGACTGCTACATGGTAGGTGTCATACGTAGTGAAAAACAGCTTTTTCTAGAAATATTTTAATTTCAAGTTTTTCAGTTGTTATTATATGTGGTACACACATTTAGACATTTGGTCCAGTGTTTCCTGCCCTCAAAAAACGTTCAATGTTTTTTCTCCTGATTATGTCTCCCCTTATTTAATACTTATTGGTATTGTATGTTATATCATTGGAAATCCTGATTAGTCATCTTTTCAAAGAGGTACAACCTTTAAGATCATGCATTTGTGGAAAGCGCAACACAGCTAAATATCTGAGCATTACACAAAAAGGGTGCCGAAATCTCTTTAAACTTGAAGCTGGTGTTCCAGTTAAAAGAGAGGTAGCATTATTTGTTTTCAACCCTAGTACCATTTACAAACTTGATACCAAAGTCTGTAAGACTGGTGAAGTCAAGACAGACTGCAAAGTTAGCATGTTAGGAAGATGACACAACAGGAAGACTAATTTGTCAAACGTGCTTGTCTGAGGAACTGTAGACTTTCTTCAGAGTTAAGAGAGGATATAGGCACATTTTTGGCACTGCTCACTCGTTTAGCTGTGCTGCTCATTCCACAAATCATTGATCCTTACAAGTTATACATGTTTGTAAATGTGACAAACCAGGCTTTGAATAAAATGCATCACCAATTGGTTTAATCAACGAGGAGAACTTAAATGACCTTTCAAACTTTTGGAGGAGTATACAATTGAAGCAAAAAGCAAAAAAGTCCTAAAGTTAAGTGGAGTAGTTCAAACAAAACAGAGAACAGACAAAAAGACAAAACTCAATATATACCGAGATGGAGTATTTGTAACCATTTCCAATTTAATAAACTAGTTTGTGTATTAGATCTAAAGCTAATAACGGTATATGCAGTTATACTTGAGAGTGTAGGAGATCTAGAGAGGTGGGAGAGAGACTTCAAAGTACTGGCCATATCCTTCCTATCAATGCCAAATGCTATATATATATATATATAAAAAAAAACATTTTTTTTAAGTAAATGTGCATCTATAGTTCTTAAGTCTTGCCATTAATCTTAAGGTATAATGTCAAAAATTGCACCAAAAAGTTTGCAGTTTAAAACATGACCATGTACAATGCAGGACCATGACCTCCTCCATCTTTTATCAGAAACACAAATTTGAAATGTTGGACTTAATTTGATGTATCCTTTGTGGTGTGAAAGAGAGTTGTTGGTGAGAGTTAAAATTAATCTGTTTGTATCTAGCATTATTTATGGATGATATGCTCTTTGGACAATGTCTACAAAAGATTTGCATCTATGGTTGTAGAAAAGTTGGATTTCCATCTCTCTCTTAATGTATTGTATGTAACCCCGGCTTTCGAGCTTTATTCATCAACAAAAAATACCGCATGGTTAAAGTAAAGCTGACGTTCAGCAGCAGATATCCATAACTGTGATGCATTCACCTGTTAAAACTACAGGATGAGATTGTTTGTCAAACTAAAAAATGATGCTTAAAAACACACAGCATATGCACTGGAGGCATGAAGACACAGACTATTAAACCTCTTAAAGAAGCTTTGATCAGGCTTTTGTCACTTCTAGCCTTTCTCATGTTGTTTTTTTAATTGCTATTATTTGTACTCTACTTTTCATTATGGGAACCTTCATTCAAGACTTGCATGATTTTAAGTCATAGGGATGGGTGTTTCAAAAAAATGTTACAATTCAAATGTCCCCATCCATCTCCACCCTGCCCTCATCTCAACAATCTGAGGTCAATAACTGTTTAATTTCCCATTACCTTAACCAATTAAAGTAAACTGTTTCCAAAGTTAGTAAAGTAACAACTTCTCTGACAGTAAACATCTCATGCAAGACTGGGGGAACACAGTGATTTTTTTTTTATTAACATTGAGCTTTTTTCGAACAATATATTCATGTAGTTTGTTATATATATTGGTATGGGTGCTGATGTGCTAGAAGAGCATAAATGACCCACCGTTTTGGGTAAAAACGTCTTCCCTTTCGGACATGTACAATGTAATCAACTATTAACAATGTGTGATGTTGTATAAGTGTGCTGACGTGACCGAAATAAATAAATAAATAAATAAAAATAAATAAAATATTCTTTAGCTCGCCCCATTTCCATTTAGGGGCCAAATGAGGACTCAATAGCCTCAAGCACAAAGCCATTTCAAGCCATAATATTAGGTATTTAGTATGTCAACCCTTAGTGATGCTTACCTTTTCTGTGAATGGTTTGGGGGCAGAGTGGAGGGTCAAGTGAATTCCTTATTTGTCCCATGTCCAGAAGTCAGAGGCATAGTTAGTGAGAGGGGAGCATGTGAACCCAGTAGGTGTCACCACACCGAGAGTGTAAGTCTGCATTTGTGAAGGGTTGCCAGATATATTAAGTTTTTGAAATATAAATATATTTTAAACAGGAGATATATTGTATGTTCAGATGCTATTGCTAAGATCAACATAATTGTCGATGTGCTAAAACAGCATACAGTGAGCCACCATTTGGAAGGCCAGTTCTTAGAACAGGTAACTAAAAAAAGTTGAGCATGATGAAGGCCGTCTCAATTTTACACACAAGTGACATTAAGTGCAGTATTATGACCATGCAAAATGGTGAGCTGCAGCCCCTAACCTCTGCATTTATTGCCTTTTTTATCAAAGCAATCCTACCACAAGCTACATAATCCTTTTCTATCATTGTTTATCTGGAAAAATGATCAGAGTATGAATGGAATTTTGGCTTTTATAGAAAAAGAATAGTTGTAAATTCTGGCCCCTACCGTCCAGCCTTAATGTAAAGCATTAAGACTGTGTCGCGGTCTTTTATGCACTTTTATGCAATTTTTCTGTGCAGTTAACGCTGCCCTAAAGCTGTGACACACTGTAAACTGACACTAATATCACATCTTTGTAATTTGAATGTCTCAAGGTGTACTGACTGCAAAGCTTCATTGCTGTGCTTTTGCATGAAAAGAGTTAGTTACACATTGTGGTTGTTTCTGCTACAAAACAACCACAAAAAATTAACAACAGCCATGAAATGATAAAAACAAAGAGAAAGTAAATTTCCCTTGATGACAGGAGTTAAGAACATGAATTGCAGTTTGTGACATTTGAAAGAGATATGCCAGTCTGATGAATGAATATGGGGTAGAGAAACATTCAACAAACATGCCCCAAGGTTTTTACAGGACAGATGTAAAGACTTGGTTTTTCGTGATTTTCTATAGATCTATCCATTTTAATCAATCTAATAGTCAGTCAATAACACTGTCTTACAGAATATAACTAGAAAAGCACTCGGAGAGCGCAGACCTCCGCCAGCGCCACAGTCCTCACCCACATTGTTATTTTCACCATAAATATTAGTCCTACCTTTATTTCATCTAAATATTTAGATTCCTTGACCATGAAAACATACCATTAGCAATTGGATTCATAATGATATCCATTTTAGTTCTGTAGTTATTCCCAAAGTCATATTTTTCATCATGGCGGATCCAGACGCTGGATCAACACCAAAATTGAATCAGTTCTTCCTTTTCTCATGCTGAACATTTCCTGAAAATATTATCAAAATCCATCCATTACTTTTTGAGTTATTTTGTTCACAGACAGACGGACAAACTCTCCCGAAAACACAACCTCCTTTGCAGAGATAATAAGCTTTGAATGTTGTTTTCAGCACATGTCAAGGACTTTCAGAGTGTTGGCCTCTTTAAAGAATTCAGTGCAAACAGGTCTTGTCCCACCCAGAATCTCCCCAAAGAGTGACGGAGCAGGGCCTTGTGTATCCTGTTATCTCCTCTCTGTTCTCACATTCTTATCTGGGCTCTCTTACTAACAACAGAAAAGATGGGATTGTTATCTCCATTGTGTTCTTATTTCTCCTCAGGTCATCACCTTCCCTGCCCTCCACACTGTGTGGTATCTCTGGTATAGTCTAAACTTTTCCTCATGCCACCAAATAACTGGCTTCACTACTTCTTGATTCAAGTCACTACACTTTATAAAGGCCATAAATGCAGTTAGGTCAATCAAAGAGAAGAAAAATGGCCTTTTAAAATAAAAAAAAAATCTCTGGAAAAACCTCTGAAGCCTGCACAATAAGAGACAGTGTCTGTCCCCTGATGCACCTGCTGGACTGTACCCAGGAGACAAGGTGTGCCAAGTGCCCTGTCATCCTCTCAAAGTCCCCCGTCAAAACCTGTGGTGTATACCATTCATGCATGCACACAAACACAGTGTGAGATTGATCGTGTGCTTTACTGTGGGGATCAGTGTATAGCATATTTTGACTACTCTTTATGGAAAGCAGAAAATATAATCAGTGTTTGTCTATGTGTGCCAATTCCTCTGTTAGTACTTTAGCTAATGACTTTTCTGCTTAATGGAGGAACTTAGTCCAGATGGCAGAACTACTGTAAAACCAAGACTTTCTGCAGAATCATGGGCTCACTGGTGGGCTCTGAACCAATGCAAACTATGCACTTCTTTTGCTCTTGATATAAAGTTGTTTCATGGAGTTGCCAAAATTTTGATACCTTGATATATCAAGACCACATGTTTAAAACTTTATGTCAGTAATCAGCAAGTCTTGCAGTCCTTAAAAAACCCGTAGATCTCAAGTGATATTGTGATCCAAAGCTAAGCAAGAAAAAGAGGGTGGGTCACTTTGGTGCTATTTCTGTCTGTACTTTAAGATTCATTTGAAACATTCTTTACAGTACAAGAACATATCTTGAGTTTAGCCTCTGATTCATCAATATGTTAGAAATTCTACTTTCTGAGTAACCTTAAGATGGATGCTAGGATGATTGAGAGTTAAAAGCAAGAGTGCATTGCTGTTTCTGGCATTGCTGGCAGTTCAGCAGAAAATCTTGCTGCCCAAAGAGTACAATAATTTGCAACATTTTTTTCAGGTGATTGAGTAATGGTACATGTCAAGTGTGAGATCAGTGCAGCTCAATGTGTCTGCCCTGAAAAACTGTAGACCTATATGGCGATTGTTTTCAACAGCCCTTTGTAAGACGAGATAAGGCTTTTTAGTTGACACATGGGGCATTTCCAGATGCTTTTCATGTTGTAGAAAATATAATATCAAAAACAAGTATGCATGTGTTCACTCCAGATCTTATTTCAGACATTTATGCATACACTGATTCAGAAATTCCTTAGAGGGCTAAAATGCTAACTCACCTCTGTGTTTTAGGATTCATCAGAGCATTCTAATCTTTTTGCTAACATACTAAAGTACAAAATCAACAGCATTAATGTGTGAGTGATGGTTGTTTTTTTTTTTTTCTTTATTTTGGCTTTGACTTGGAGTAAAAATTAATCCAGCAGATATCAAATATATATTACCTAATATTTAGTGGTGATTTTTGATATTTTAAAAAGTAATTAATCTTTCTGGGGTTTGTTGTTCGTAGCTTTCTTTTTGCATTGATGTGGCATAACCTCCTTTGGCTTGTTTATGTGTAAATCAGAGGCTTATCTGTTTCATTTATACTTTTTTTATCCCACACTAATCTCCCTATTTAATGTTATGCATAAGGGAAGACAGACCCCCCCCCAACTGTATGCTAAATGATTCAGACAAGTTTTTCAACAAAAATTCAGTTCAAGGAAAGCAAAAGAGTCCCTGAACCCTAGGAATAAAAACTAAAGAGAAAAAAAAATAGGGTCAGATTTGTCAATGTATATAAAAAGCACTTTTTAAAATACCTGAGGGGCTAAACAAGAGGAAAAGCAACATATTTCATATTTTGATTTTTGTTACTTTTGACTTAAAGGCTGGTGCTTATGTACAAATAATAACCTAATGTAATATAATATGTACTATATCTTACATAAATTTGTAATGATTTAGTATGTTAAATAATGTTCTTGCATGATTTTACTAAAATGGTTTTCTTAAAAGCTAGTAGAAGGTCTGACACATTCTTATTCTCTCCCCTGATTGTCAGGTTTTCGGCGAAACAAATAAGACTAAAGAAAAGTTAATGAGTGTCTCTGTTGTACCAAGCTGACCTTCCAGCATTAGAGGAGAAAGCAAACAGATGAAATATTAATTGTGGTTGAAATGCCCTCTCCTCTCCTCTAATACACAGTCATTTTGCAGTGAGACGGAGCGAGACAAGAGAAATAAAGAAACTGTGAGACTCCATTACTTTAATGAGCTGTTGTTGACCTTCTGCTAATTAAACACACACGGATGGATGTACTGTTGTCATCGTTAAGGAAAGTGTGAGAAGAACAGATGTCTATATGTTTGTGAAAAATCACAATACATGAGGTGTGTGTGTGAGGTGCACTCAGGTCAGGACATTTACAAGGCTCGGATAGATTTAGAGCTAATGGCTAATGGTCAGAGCGTGTTCTTTGGAGGTTTATGAGGTGGAAATTGAAAAGTTGTACAGTTGGATGTTCTGGCAGTATCTTGATGGCAGCATGCCTGAGAAAAGTTTCTAACAACACAGCGCTTTCCTCCACATTATGCTCTGGAAACATCTCCTGGATTTTTTTTTTTATTTTTGCTGTTGGTAAGGCAGTGTGTCGTTTTTTTCAGGCAACATTGGTGTCGACATCAACTGTTTTGCCTGTCACTGGCACCTTCTTGTTTCTGTCTTTTGGAGCTACATGTCATTTACAGTATGCGAGGGAGTAGGGCTCTGTGTCTGGGAAGTGTCCTGGTTACCACTTTATTATTTTATGTTAGCTGAGAGCTGGATTGCTTATTAATTAAGCCTGTGCTACAAGGATGGATACAGCTATCCGGTGATTTGTAGGAAGGTTTAAACCTTGTTCTTGCTTCTTTTGTGTTTCCAACAAGAAAAAAAACAAAAGTTGTAGAAAAATCTGTAAAAGGTGAAGTCCAAATGGTAACAAAATTTCAGACTAACATAAGTCCACCTACTTTTGCTAGGTCTAAAAATACAGTGTTATTGGTGCACTCTTAAATAAAATCCAAGCTTTGAAATACTGTACCCATGGCAGCATTCTTATGATGACTGATGTGTTGCAGTAAACCATTATCTGCAATTAAGTGCGCTGACCAGTCCTTTATAAATGAAATACTTCAGTGTAAGAAGATTTAAATCTGCCACCTTAGAATTTATTATCTAACATCCACTCAAAATGTTTATTTCTCTTTAAAATTTTACTTACTTTCAAACCATTAAAAGAAATTATGATGATGCTGTTGGCCAAAATTAAGACCATTAATTGCACATAAATCACCGAAACCTTCCCCTTTTGGTCTCATCCTGCTTCCGGAAGTATCTTCTCTATCTAACTTATGTTCTGCTATTGGATTGAGACACAAGATAAATAGATGAAGCAGCATTACTCCAGGGGATGTA
This sequence comes from Scarus forsteni, assembly GCA_036419115.1. Lineage (NCBI taxonomy): Eukaryota > Metazoa > Chordata > Actinopteri > Labriformes > Labridae > Scarus > Scarus forsteni. The sequence goes on from JAZDUH010000327.1 coordinate 18,582,008, forward strand.
ATGGAACAAGAAATTACGGTAATGCCATCATTTCTTGGCATGGAAGAGGAAGTCTTGGCTGGAAGTAGCTCAATCCAGAATGCTTGCTTTGCTGTATTTACTGAGGAGATATCCATCCCTGAAGTGTCTATCAGAGGATGATATGTGATGATTTTCATCAAGTTTATGAGATGACCCAGGATGTTTATGGTTTATTTTAAGGTTTTAAGTAACAGCTGTTTTCATAAGAGATTATCAGTCATTCTTGATTGGTTATCCATGAACCTCATTATCCATGTTGTCTGATAATAATATCAGACACCATAATTTCTGATCTTGAATAATAAGGGACATGATTGGCAGTGCCACATGTGTGATATCGCTGTTGATTAGGCTGCCCTAAGCTTCACTTTGATTCCACCTGTCTGTGTATTGATGGGAATCAGGGCTTTGAAGCCAATGCTGATACCGATATATATTTGACTTACTGATACAGACTGACAAAATGGTAATGGCCAACCAACCAGTTATTGTGATCATAGATAAGCAGCAGAGGAAAGCCGTTGTGATAGATGTAGCCATCCCAAGTGATAGTAACATCAAGAAAAAGGAACACGAGAAACTGGAGAAATACCAAGGGCTCAAAGAGGAGCTGGAGAAAGCCTGGAAGGTGAAGGCAACAGTAGTGCCTGTGGTCATCGGAGCACTTGGGGCAGTGACCCCCACACTGGAGAAGTTGCTCCAACAGATCCCTGGAGAAACATCAGACATCTCACTCCAGAAGAGTGCAGTCCTAGGAACAGCTAAGATACTGCACAGGACCCTCAAGCTCCCAGGCCTCTGGTAGAGGACCCGAGCTGAAGAGGATGAACAGCCACCCACCCCACCAGGGGAGAGGGGTGTGGGTGAGAGAAGAGATTTTTTTACATAATTAAAAAAAAAAAAAGGTCCCTAAAGACATACAACAGTGAATATAAGAATTACAGGCACAACACAGAGGAATTTTCAAGTCCAAAAACCATGCATTAAAGCATTAAACCTCCGGGAAATTAATTATGTAACCTAAATAAAATAGTGGGCAAAACTGCAGTCAATCCCTGCAAAATAAAATAAATAACCTTATTTAAAATTTAAATATATAGATGAATTATGAACTCTGTGTAGTCACGTCTGCCTTTCAGTCCCAGAGTCCTCATTAGTGCATCAGAAGAAGATTTTAGTGCAAGTAAAACCACTTTTTTATTGTAAACATGAGGTAAAGTCCCAGCTATGATGAAGTCATCCCCAGGATGAGTCCCTCGCAGCAGACAGCTGATTACGTCGTAGAGCTCCAAGGAGCTATGCTAATGCTAGCATAGGTAGCTTTCTAGCTAGTTAGCTCAACTGCAGCAACGGGGACACCCGGATGAAGCCAGGTTTCCGGAACAATCCTCACAGAACAGTTACAAATAAATCAATCCCCTGCCATCAGAAGGTCCAATTTGTCAGTTTTGTGAATGACAGATGGTCAGGAAAACGCTTGTCCGAGGCTGCTTCCGTAGCCGAGCAGAGAGCAGAGAGCCTGGTGACCTCGCTGCCTCCAGTATACTGTGTGACTGCTGAAAGTTGCTCATTATGTCGGACTTGTGGGCAAAATCAACATTCAGCAACTCCATGTGAGTGTAGGTGAGTTCTGCTCCATACACTCCATCATCTATACACACAAAATCAATCAGCTCAGAGTCACTACAACAATGGGCGCCACCATCTTTTGCTACATCATCATTCTGCGCTGCTTGGATGCTGAACATTATTTACTGTTTTATGAGAAATTATGAATATGCTGGCCTTACATCGGCTAAACTCTGGCCAGTGTTGAATACTTTAAAAAGGGCTATTATCAGCTGATTGAATCGGCCGGCTGATATATTGGTCGGGCCCTAATGTGAATGTCAGGGTAGCCGTCCAAGTGCTCCTTTGATTTCACATGGCTTAGTGTAGTTCTGGCGATATAATGATACTTGCATATGCTCAAATTGTTTACCAGTTTTGTGGTAGTCAAAAATATGCAGTGTTTTAATTGTAAAAAGTGTTACAAAATTTGAGAGCAACATGAGAAAGCATTGCTGTATGATCATTGAAATAATTAGAATCATATTCAAAAACAGACTTATTTCTCTTATTACAGATCTGTTCATATCGTGAGTTAAAGTTTTTTTTTTGTTTTAGGTGAAACTTTTCTTTTTTCTTTTGCTGAGGTAACAGATAACGTGTTGCAGCATAAGTTGTTGACACAGTTGTTGTGTCCCAGGTCACTTACTAAACATGGAAGCTGTGGCTTCTACCCATATGCACCCTTTCTTTCTCAGCTCCTGGTCTCTGAATAAATTAAATTTGCACTTGGCTGATGAGGTCCTGGATGTCAGGGACATGTTCCAGTGCTGCTTCATCACTTCTGAAAGGTCTACGATACTGTGATGTCTCCCCTCCATAGTACCTCATTCATGATTCAGCAGCTCTGTGTGGATGAGCCTCACTGCATGTAGAGCCAGGCTGGACGATAAGTCCTCAAGTTTCCAAGGGGAAGCCCTTCTCTACTCCTCCTATTTGAATCTAATAAACTTGTTATTGAGGTGAAACACTGTTGAGACTGAGAGTGGTGATTTAAAGAGCTTAAGGAGAATCCAGGGATCTAAACTCCAGGATATTGCAGTGAGTCATTGATTTATACAGAACATAGAGGTTATAAATTATGTAATAATGCTTCTTTACCTGCCTGAAACTTTAAAAAGCCCATTTCAGCTTTTTTGCCTATACCTGCTTTATTGCACAGCTGCAGAAATATAAAGCAGTCACGATGATAAAGTTTTTTGGCGGCTCTCTAACTGTTTCATCATAAAGAGATTGAAGCCATTATTCAGCTTGTAAAATTTAGATCTAGGACTCATAAAGTAAAGATTGTGCATGCCATATATATATTGTGTTGAGAATTTGAATTAATCAAGATTTTGACCTCAGTGACAGCTTGGTTCCCTGGATTCAAGTATTGAAAAATATTTATTATCATGAACGATGGTCATAATTGAAAAGTTATGACATCTACAAGATGGATTGACATATGTTTGGTGGATAAATTGCTTTGACGAAATGTTGTCTGAACTTTTTTATTGTTGCATCAGCAAGTTCTGTTTAAACTTATTTTAACATCTTTTGAACAGAGGCCAAACAACTCTTACAAAGACTGAAGTTCCCCCGAGGAGAATTCCCTGCATGAGAGTAGACTCAGTGCCCTATTTTGACAGTGAAGTGCGTTGTCTTAAGCTAGTGGTGCTCAGCTGCTTGAGGCATCAGTCTATATTTTGCTATATTGGGAATGGGGATACAGATTATCAACACAAATGCATGACTTCCCAAAGGCTCCTCTGCTCAAATATCATGTTGCTGTGCTGCTTCTCATGGCTACAAAATGCTGAAAAGGAACCAGCAGCTCAACCACCTTTTATATCCTTCCTTGTTTTTGTGAGGATGCAACGGTTGTTTCGTGCAGCCACCCCAATAGTATCCAACCTGTGTAGAGTAAAGCGGACTTGAGCAGGTACCATGAATATCCGCTACAAGGCTAAAAAAATGACTCTTATTTTCAACATTTTTCTACTACTGTGCTTTTTCTTTAAAGACATGGTGCACACACCCTTTTGATGTATTGCCTTCGCTATGACATAGTGGTATAATGGGTAATGTGATCCCTCCTCTGTGCCAGCTTCAATTGTAACAAAAGATACTGAGGAGAGAAGGGGATCAGTACATCTTGCAGGAATTAGAAGTGCTGTACATACATGTCAGACTCGGTATGTGTAGCACCCTGTGGATTGTACTCTCATGCTTCTGCAGGACAGTAATGCAATATAAATTAATACTAATATTACACTGTTGAAAAACCATTATGAGTGGCTTAATGGCAAAAGACTGTTATTGTGCTGCTACATAACTGAAATGACTGAGGAACATTGTTGTTGTTGGAAGGTAATTAACCTAAGTAGCCAATATCACATTCATTTCACAAGATACTTTATGAACTTCACTTATAAACTTTAAGTTTTTTTTTTTTTTACAAAAACACAATACAAAATAAATAAATAAATAAAACAACAACAAAAGAAACTGCAAGTTCACATAAAGTACAGGAATCAGGGATATGAGTCCCAAAGAACAGCACCAGATGAGGTCAAAGGCGTCATGATTGAGTTAACATTAAACAATACAAAAATCAAGTAGTATGTAGTATGCTGCTTGAAAGCATTGGAGAAAAAAAAGAAATAAAATACTGGTCTATTCTTCCAAATTACAAATTAACTTTTATCAGTCCTAACATAAGCAACAAACGCTCAAGACCTTAAGAATTGTTGTATGTTCATGGACATAGTGTATCGTATTTCTTCAAGGTAGACACAGAAAACCATGCCATTCGACCACGTTTTGAAGGAGGGAGGAGAAGCCAATATACAATTCTTGACTGTATCTTATAGTGCATTCGAGTTGTACTGGGAGGTCAAGACTTCCGAGTTCTGAATCAAAAATTCAACTGGAGCGGCCCCTGAGGTTGGCATTTCCTACTAGGAACTTGAGGGAACCTCACTACCCTCGAGTTGACAATCGAAGATGGCTGCCCCCAGTGTAAACAGTTGTTAAGCTCCTGTAATAATCTGTTTATTTGCACTTCTGACTAGTGTGTGTTGCACTTAATAAGCCGTATACAAGGTATTGTTTGACTTACATTTATAGAAATGCTGCCATAATGTTATTTACATTCTTCATGTGGCATTTGTGAACTACAACGCAGGGCATGCTAACAAGAGCTAACTCAACTGCTAACAATAGCCTGGTAGATCGTCATGTTTTTTTCCGACTTTATAACTGGAACGCTGATAACTCGGAGATGATGTAACTCCCATTTCCTTCTTCCTAGTTTTGAGGTTAATGGGACACAGCATTAGGTCAATACCTATCAGTATCAGAAAGAACTCGTATTCCCATCAGCCCCTCTGTTTAAAGTGCTCATGCATTATTAGCATTGAACTGCGTGCCCAGGAGCAGCCTTATAGCGCACCATGTATGTGCCAAGTCTTGTTAATATAGGAAGTTAATATCCTTTAAAAGTTGTGCAATTAAATGTAGCCGTGTAGATTAATGAAAAAAAAATCTGAGAACCATGTCTGAGTTATTACAGGAGCTGCACATAAATACGGTTGGAAGTTTTATTCTAAATCATCATCTAATTTAAACTCAGACTCCCTGCAAGAGGAGCACAAAAAAGAGCAAGAACTATCTGGAATACAAAATAAATGGCCTGATAACTTTTTTTGTGAGGTGTGTACTTGTCTGTGTGTGTGTTTGTGTGTGTGTTGTAGTCTTCGGGGAACACTGTAGTTTTAGCTCCATTACAGAACAACATCCTTTTGATCTATACAATGAGGCCGAGCAAATCACTTCCCCCGCTGAAGGAGGCTGTTCAGCAATGATCCGCACTGGGAGTGTGTGTATGGGAATGTGTGTGAGGGAATTAGACAGTATGAAAGAGGGAGATAAGTGCAGGTAAATTGCTAAGTGGTGAGCAGAGGACCCATTTATGTCAGAGCACACGCACACACTCACTTACAGAGTCAAAGCTATCTCCCCCTTTAGTAATTGCCCTTCAGTGGACGGACTTGCTAAATGGAAACAGAGAGCAGGTGTGTGTTTGAGGTCTGCATAGAGTGAAAGGGATAGGCGCAAACCATGTTATGTAGTTTTCTTAACCCTTGTATAATGTTTGGGTCTGTGGGACCCATTTTCATTTTTTATCAGAAGAAAAATGGTGCAATTAATTATTTTTCCAAACTCAGACACACACACACTGTACCCCTGCCCCCCTACACAGTCATATTACATACAGGATGTTCAGGTCTACTGGACCCAAAGATAAAAAAGTGTAGAAATTATAGGTCCTGTGTACCCTCACTCTGTCCCCCTCTCCTCAGGGCATGCTGTTAGTGTGTGTGTGCACATGTGCTTGTGTGTGTGTATGTGCACCTGCCATTCCTGCACAAGGCAGCAGAATTGTTGCAAAACTCAGGCCCTGACATATCTACTCTCACATTCCCACACAATTTATCATCTGTCTTGCAAGAATTGTTTTTCCTCTGGTGTGTTCCGCTGATGTCATCACGTTGATGACATCATCAGCGTGCCGAAACAAGATCAAGTAAACAATGGAAAGGAGTTACAGAAGGAGGAGACAGGCAAATATTATGCTGTAGGCAAGCCGATAAAACCAGTGTTCCCTACAGGGTCAGCCGAACCGTATGTGGATGCTGAAAACAAAGGATTGTGCCGAAATTCAGTGTCTGAGTCGGCTACTAAGCAAGGGAATTAAAATATATGTTCTGTGGACACCTGGGACCAGCGTAAATTTGTTAAGGAATCTTGAGCATCACTAATTAAGTCACGTTTACCTTCATTGTCATATCTAACTTGATCATGCCAACCTGGTCAGGAAACGTTTATTTCAGGGTTTTAAAGGTGTAGTCAGCGATCTTCTAATCTTCTAATCTAATGCGCTATTTGTCAAAATCACCGTATTTCTTCTCTGCATCCACAAGATGTCACCACTGACAGCATGTTGAAAAAAAGGTTTCAATACACAGCCTTGGCTCTGAATTTCAGCAGGTAAATACTGTGGCTCGGGCTGAGTCACCAAAACAGGGCACACCCCCACATCCAGGGGGGATCATACTCATGTGCAGATCAGACAGAGGGGGAAGGGGGAGTCGTAGGTTGTGTAGCGTGCACAGCTAGCATAAGAGAGAGATACAATAGGTGCAGTAGCAATGGCTGAAAAACAGCCCAGAAAGGTCAGAGGAGCAGAAAGTGAAAAAGAAGGGCTATGACCATAAAAGAGTGAAGACCCGGGTCAACATTGGTGTTGCTTTCTGACGGTGGAGGGAACTCCGCCAATTGAAAGACGTGAAAACGGGAGCGGATGTCTCCATCTGTCTGCTGGATAGGTAAGCAACGTTAGCTTTGTGGTGCTTCACAAAACAGTAACAGCCGTCAGGCATTCATCTGATTGTCTAACCTGCCAAAATGTACTGTTGTCATGATGTTATCAGTAATGTCAGTCAAGGTTACCTTAGCTATGTTGGTCAGCTACGCAGTTTCTACGGCCGTTTCCATGACGATGCACGTCCATCAGCTTTCGGGGCTGGAGCCAGGGTTGAGGTATGAAGGGAGAGGCAGGTCTAAATTCATTTATAAACAACCTCTCCACTCGTTTTCTCCCACATCGCTGACTACACCTTTAAGTTTTTAACTGCATAGAAATGTAATAATTTCATGTGATTATTCTCTTGTCCTTGTATATTTTTTTCCTTTTTTTTTGTTTACCACTTACCACACTGAAGGCAGCTGTGTTTCTTGCTGTTTTGTCCTGGTCCACCAGAGGTTAGTGTCCAGGTGGAGGAGTAACTCAATTTCTACAATTTATTACTTCCATAGTGCCTACAACTCTAAATGGGTAAAAACTGCATTTAAAGCTGAATAAATCATCCGAAGCAAAAAGTATCCAGACCCCGCTGATTCCAGAAGTGTGGGTTGTGTCCCCCTGGTGGGTCCTAGAGGTAATGTTGGCAGACAGCAAGAAGTCATATCTGATCATCAAAACCGTGTACTTAACTGAAATTACAATTTGAATATCCATCCATCCATCCCTCTTCTTCTGCTTATCTGTTACTACTTCAATATCTTAAATAATTTTTATTGTATACCTTCAAAGTCTTAGAGCCAATAAAACATAGCATTGTGATCTAAGGTTCATGTTAGCTTTTATTATCTTTAGCAGGACAGTACAATTAAATTTAAAAAAAAGTTCAGCCCTAGTATTTCAGTGGCCTGACATTTAAAATCTCCTACTTTTGCAAGTTGATGAGGTGCAATGTCGTTTTTTATTATTGTTTTATATTTAAAACAAGCTTGGCCTCATCACAGGCATACCAAAGAGCATGAGCAGAATCAAATCAAGCCTGTTACCGTACAATACCTCAGACAGTGGCAATAATTACTAACACAATATTTCTCTCCGCCTATCTCGCCTTCTTCTCCCTCTGTGTCTATTATTCAGACCCACAGTTGTATTATAATGTAATCTGTTGATTGAGGGGCAGCTACAGACACAGCACCAGCCTTTTCATTTCTCACACAGCTTTTCAAAACCATCTTGAGCTTTCGTGTTTTGAGCTGAGGTAGCCTATAGTTTAAGTGCCAGACAGAGCTACAATTCAATTCCAGGCAGGTGCCACACTTACTTGAATTTGTAACTGTTTTCACGAGATTGTCTCACTGCCTCAGAGTCTGTGAATACATGCTCTTTCTTTGCAAAGACCAGTGTCACACAGAGAGATCTGCTGTGTCTGTATGGCTGGCTGTTCTGGACAGCACCAAGGTTTTACATCTCTGTTTGTGATGAAACAGACAGGCCCTGGCATTCCTCTGCTTTAGTTTCCTCTCCAACTATAATCTAAAGTGTGTTTATTTTTTCAAAGTAATGCCTCAGTAGTTATGTTCCTTAATTGCTGTAAACACACTCATTGTTAATGAGGCATGGTGCTTTTGTGATTGGAGCTAGATGAAAAACAAGTACAGATTTTGCAGCATAAAGTGCAGGTTCTCTATTTTTCATTATGTTGTAAAAGACATTTTAAAAGCCAAGCGTGGTCTGAATGTTTGATTTTGGAATGCAGCTTCTTTTGTGAATCTCCAACCTAACTGGCACAGCATGTGCAGCTCGTGACAAAGATATTTGTATAGCTCCAATACATAACAAGTGTTATCTCAAGACACTTTACAATGGAGCATAAAGCTCTTCATTTTATGGATACACACATATGCATAGATACATATATACATATAAAAATACACATATACATATATATACAAATATATACATCCAACACCCAACATGAATCCATAAAGCCAATCCTGAATCCCCCCATCATGGTGGCAAGAAAAAAACCTTCTGTTAAGCAACAGGAAATCTTGAATGTGGATCCCAGTCTCATGATGAACAGCAAATCCCCACAATGCTGTGTTGGGTGTGAGGGCAAAGAAAGGGAGGTAAGAGGAGACAAGTGGACTAAAGTAAGAACTAAAGTTAGTGACAGGTCCATGAACCATAGACCTGTCGTTTGATTTATTAGAGGTTAGCCTCTTGAGATGCTACATCTCACTTTCAGAAGGGTCCTCATGTCTGAATAGTTGTGTTGATCATTTTATAGGAGTATAATCAATGATATTCTTATTGAAAACAAGAATTTATAGTAGTGACAAACTCATGGTGCCCAGACCACAAATGAATTCCGACCATATTTGTCTCTGTAAAGTATGAATGTATTGAAGGTAGACCTCTTAAGATGTGACATCCCATTTTCAAGAGGGACCTCATGCCTATGTGGTGCCAAAACAGTTACTACAGATGTATCAACCATGGATAGAGAGATTTTGCTAATATCTACATTCAGCTATAATGAGTATAAACAGGAATGAGGCTAATGAAATGGTCAAATTTGTGTTATGTCTGTAATTGTAGTTATTGAGGCTTCATAACACAATAAGTCACACACAAGACACTTTCATGGCCTCTGTGTATGTATGCTCTGTTTTCTATGACAGAATAGACTGTATCAGGACTTCTGTAAGGTTGGGGGTACCATCATAGCATGGCTGCACGAAAGCATGTGTTTGTTGTGATGCTAACAAATGCAACTCGGACCTTCCTCAGAACTCTGCATTGCTTTACAACTTCTTTTTCCAACAACTTACAGGATGCAAAGTGACGAAGTAATGTATCTCTTTCTAGTCACGTAGTGGTAGTTTTTGATGTGACAAAAAGCAATTTTTGGAAAACATATTATCGTAGTTTTATAGCCGGCTGTTCGACCCGACCACTTAGCCAAGGAATAGCATTTATAGATAACCTATTTTGATGCTATAAAACTCATCTTAAAGTGTGTATTTCGATCAGGCATACATCTAAAAGTGAGACTTTTTTGTAATTACTTAGAAACTCCTCATAGCATCTTTAAATGCACTATATATAAATAAAGTTGACCTTGACATTGACAAAAGATGGTTGCAGCAAAACAACAGGCTATTTACAGAGGAGATTTTGGGGAACCATACAGCATACCACTGCTGAAACTTCGAGGGTATTTCATTTCTGGCTCAATACCGCTGACTCATGGAAATACTCTGATCATTTGGTGGTCAGGAGCATCTCCATGTCACGCTTGCTTGGAACTCTGCTGGAGGTGTTAAAAAACTTTGAGAGGAACTCGGCATGATCACAAAAAGAAAACCAAAACAATCTAGCTGGGTCAAACTCATACAGCACAGTGGAAAAGCCCCGTTAGCGGAGGCTTTAGGGAAATATTTTGCCCAGGGATGACTATCGTGGCAGAACCAGTGTCACTATTTAATGATGCTTAATTAACCGTTGACTCATCCACAGACATTGTTGGAAAGACTCTGCAGGGTTCAAAAGTCCATTTGGAGAGAGACTATTACAAAATAAGAAAAGATGCCTGCCTATGACTTTAAAACTATAGAAGTAAATACTTTTAGTTATCTGTTATTGGGGCTTGGTGTTAGGAGAATATTTAAAAGTCCCTGGTTTTCCAGGGTTACAACCCTTCTCCAATTTTCCTCCAACAGAGACAGTATAACAGTATTCAAAGTTGTGGCATTGTTTGAAGGTAGAAATACTGGAAATGTTTACTGTTGCAGACATTATAGGGTTTTATTTGTTTAGTTTCTGATGGATCAAAAATAAAGATCAGGTGACATACTGGGCTGTGGCATACTTGAGCTGGGAAATGTTGTAAACACCAAGTATCCCAGTTGTAGAAACTTAACAAGTTAAACAAACTGCTTTGTAGAGGAGTCTGTCCTTGTCGTCCTTGTCGGAGGCTCTTTCACTCTCTGCCCCTGTGATGGTTGGCCGGCTGAGAGATGAGAGCTGCAGGATCAGACGGAGGATATTTAATACACAACTCTCTCCATCCGCCACAATTCCGCTGTCCCTGCTCCTTTATCTTTCTCCATTTGTCTCTCTCGGCCCCTCTTCTTTCTCTCCTTTTTCGTCCTGCTCATACTGAAGAGACTATGGAGGGTTGTCAGGTGCTCTGTGGATAAACCAAGAGAAGTTTCTTACTGCTGTTTTCTGACATGTCTGCACACAGATGATAACACTGTGAACATCCAATATAGTCTCACACAAATGCAAACATGCCCTTGAAAGTATCCATTGCCAACTCATTACTTAGAAGATTTGCATTAACACGGCTTAGCCTTGTGTTTGAAGACCTTTTTCTGCCTGAAGCTTAAATGTTAAATGTTTTGGAAGTTGCTTAAGTCGTCCTTCATTTTCTGCACAAGATGCTGCAGCAATTTGCTTCACAAAACCAAGTCACGTAACATAAGATATCACACTGTGGTCTGGTCAAGTCAAAGCAGCCACACTTTTCACTAGTCTCTTTATACCTTAAACAAACTACAATCTAGCACTTCTGGGGAGATTTTCAAAACTTGTTCACAATTTTTAGGGATTCTTAGACTTCCTCTTCTCAACAACAAAGCTCTTTGAAACCACTTAGCCCTTCTCTCATCTTCTCACTTCCAAGGGGGGCAGGGAAGTTGCTACAGACCATTCTCTGTGATCCTTTGAAAAGGTTATGTGTGAAAATCCCAGCAGTTTCTGAAATACACAGACAGGCTGTCTTGCACCAGCAATGCTCAAAGTCACATAAATCACCTATTTTCTATTGGGATGCTTACCTTGTGGCTCAGCAGGTCGTCTTGACATTAGTCCCATTCACAGTTTAAACAAAATTGCTGCAAGAAGCTTCTGTCATACAGCTAGAGGCATTCACATTAACTCGGTGAGGCCTTAATATCTGTGTCAATTCACGCTGAAGTACAGCTTGAATGCACGTGACAGTGTATGCCCCAGCATACACACAAAGTTAGATAAAGTTGCTCATGGCCCTCCTGCCTACCTCATTCCTCACAGTGATACATCTCTTATACTGACTCGGAGACAGAGCAAAGAGGAGTCAACTGGTTGCCCCAACTCTGCAATGTTTGCATTGGAGGCAAAGCATCATAGGGGTAAAAAAATATTACAGCTTGAAACAGCCTAACGTCTGTGTCTGCACTGAGTTGCTGTCATTTGATGTTATAACTATTTGCATAAACAGCCGCTGAATGGATTTACTTAATAAATTAGCTGGTTAGTGTGGAGGGATATTTGTTTTAAAGCTCAAGTTGCAAAAACGTGACCTTTGCTTCCAGAAGTCGACTGAGATGTAACAAGTAGCAATGAGGAGAAAACACAGTACCAAAACTAAAAACCCAAATCATCATTTTATCCATAAAAAAGTTGGAAGAAAACTCATATTGAAACTTCCTGCTATAAAATCTCACTCTTTTGCAATTACCACTCACATCCGCCTTGCTTTTTTAATGTTCGACTGCTACAGGATCCACTGGAAATAAAACATTTATGTTGAAGCAGACAGCTGCTATCATTCACCCTGTTTTACAACAACAAAGGGAGGCTACAGGCTGCTGTCATTCTGCCATCGATTTACAGCCAATGTGATCTCCACTCATGGCTGAATCCCAATAAACATTTAGAGTAACTTTTCTTTCTACCACTGCCAGGCACTGGACTTTGACTCCACTTTAAATATTTCATTGTGTTCCAACAAATGTTTTGCTGGGATGGAATTGCTGTTGAATTAATCTGTAATGTAGACACTCTGACGTAAATTTCCCAGTAAGATTAGTTGTAATGGTCTTTTTAGAGGCAAACCCTTCAACCAGACTCTCAGACAGTTGAGATTCAGACCCTGTTAGCCTGCTGGAATGTTTTTTTTTTCTTCTTTGGTATCGACCGGGTCAGGATGTTTACCTGATTCGGCTCCTGGCAGGAAACAGCAGAGCAGAGTATTTATGATTTGATGGGAATAAGTTTAGAGGATTGTTGTGAGCGATGCAAATCCAATTTAGATTGACCGCTGTATGCTGAAAAAACACATGATGCATTTTAAAAGGCATGACTGCATCTGAAAATAAGAATGGAAGTTCAGGGTAAAATCCATCTTTAAACTGTGTGGTCTGCTATGGCTCTGTAGCTGCAGGTCTAAACATAATGGCTAAAGTTACTGTCTCGCTCAGGGTTGTGTGGCTGTGTTTGTGTGTAAGAGAATGTTTTTGATATAGTTAATGGTTTGTGATCTTTCATTACCCTCCCACTGTTTGCCGGGTCTCTGGAGTGGAATTTAAATGAAGGACAATAACAAAGAGAAGCTGAGAATAACTGGAGGTGAAATACTTGTCTGGGGTGCAGGGATGTATACAGAATGAGTTACACTACACTGCCCCCTCCAGGTGAAGCTGATAACGGCAGTTAGGAAAGGTCTAAGAGGGAGTGGGCAGCTTGGGTTACCATGAGGGGATACACCAGTTTAATGTCACTACCAACAGACTAATTGACAGGCGGTCTAAAGGGAAATGATTACACATGACCAAACACTGACCAGCATCGAGCTGTACAGGTTAAACTCAGATGTCAAAAGTAATACTCACTGTAAAGAGAGAAACACATAGTTAAGGCCATTTTATACATTATATTTGTGTCTGATACTTATATAAGTATATTCAGCCTTTTTAAGTAAAACAATGTTTGTGTGCCTTTTGTTAAAGCTGCAAGTAGCAATGTACAGGCTGAGATTATTAGAGCCCAACATTAAATGTTACTTTTTGAGGACCTTAACGATACGGATTAATTTATGCATCTATTTATTTATTTTTGTGATAGAACATCTATTCAGAAAACAATACATGTAAATATGCTTGATTATAACATCAATGCTAATCTACCCCTGCAGTCCAGTAACACAAAAACATGATGCCAGAGACACCACACACACACAAAAGCAAAACGTAGAGCAGAATGATACATCACAGTAAGAGCACATTACAAGACAGTACATCTCTAAAACTCTAGTGGCCACAGTGGTTACAGGACTTGTTTGCTTTCAGCCACTGCTTGACATGTGTTTTTAAAGTTTATATTGTGGGGCACTCCCTTACGGCGAGTGGGAGACTGTTCCAGATCTTACTGGCCTTTACAGAGTTTTGTCCAAAGGCTGTTTTTCTGTATGGCACCTCACAGTTCCCTCTCGAGGATATTAAAATTAAATCTCTAAAACAAGAAGGTTTGCAGGTCAATACTTTTTCAGCTGAGGGGGGTCTGTTTATTCTGCTTCTGTCTGGTTTGCTACAACAGATACATTGTGCTGATATTTACAGCTGGGATGTCTGCTTTGGATACCAGCAGATGTGTTCATATCTGCCAATACCATTAACAAACTATTTTAGTTATCTGCCTGTCCCAACATCATACTGTTAATACCATGCATCAAAACATGTGTTTTAATCAAGTGAGCACAGTATCAAAAGATTGTTTCATTTATTACATTAAGTAATACTTTGTATTTTTTTTTTTACGAAGCAAGCAAAGTACAAGCAAATACACTTAAAACAAATTGGACAAATGTACATTTTTTCAAATGTTTTAATTTATTTAGTCTGTATCAGGGGTGTACAAAAGGTTTTTAATCAAGGTCCCCACATGAAAAATAAACGATTGATTTGGCCACTTTTACGTACTTTGTCTGTAGTGTGTGTTACATAAGGATTTAGGGTTGGCTACACCAGGCCATAGTTTGGACACCCCTAGTTAATATACATGTATGTAGATGATTTTGGCTGTTATATGACATAAATCATGGTTTGAAAATGATCTGAAATGCTTATAATTCAAGTCATTTTTGCTTTGTTGAGTCTTAACAAAAACTCAATTTTTATTTATTTATTTTTTTAAATATCCATGGCCTCCTATATATTTTAGGAACTGAACTATCCACTCATAACTAGTGGATGTTTTGATACCAACCATCCGTCTTATGTTGTGAACATCCCTTGTTTCTTATGGACAGGAAGTGCACTCACAAATATTTATTGTCATTTTTGTAAAACAGTTAACACTATCATGGTGTTGCAGGTCACAGCAGTTTTTGTCATGTATTCCATATTTTGAGTTTCCAACATTTAAAATTGGCCCACAGGCTGTTTTGGTGAAGAGATGGGCTCTTGGCTGATAGCTGAATACCTCTCAAAGCATGAAAAGCTCATTTATTTGATCTGTGAATACCAACAGAGATCGATGATGGCTACTGAGTGAGCACTGGGCTTTCTCACATTGAGTCATTTCATCTTTATTCCTGGCATTTGTGACAGTTATCTGATCTGATTTTAAGTTCATGTTTAGAGTTGTAAAGAATGAAGAATGCAGTGAATGCCAAAATCCCAGATTTCATGTTTTCAACCTGTGCTTGTTAACCCCAACAAAGTAAATATATGTTACTTAATTCTCTGTTTGATAAATTAACTTGTCAGAGGTGGTAGTTTTAAGTTTAATTATTTATTTTTCATACTTTACTGTGAGAAACATGACTCTACCAATTGTTTTGTAATCATGTACATCATTATTATGTGTTAATTTAATGCAGTGATTCAGGGATCCCAGGAGTACACAAAATGACGTACGGGGTACGCGAATACCTGTCAGGTTTCAACCAATTGTTTCAGTAGTTAGAGTTCAAACTGGCAAATGTTTGCATTGTGAGATTTGATAAAGGCCTAAAGTGTAAGCAGAAAGGCTGGAGGCCAGATTTGTGAGGCATCTTGGAGAAGGAAATCCGTTTCAAGTTGTATGTGATTCTTACATTAACATAGGCTCAGTAAGACAGCCTTCTCAATAAACTTGTGGTGAGTTTGCACTTTACAAATTCATTATTATGTTCCATAAATGTAAATTTCTATTTTCAAAAGTAAAGTGGTGTTGCCCACTGAAATTACTGGTGAATAAATCTATTTAGTGAGTACGGAAGAGTATTAGGGCAATTTTAGATGGAAAGGTTTTTTTATGGCCGGTCGAGATTTTGAAATAAAAGTCCAAAGGATAATATTAAAGTTAAAATGTCGAGAAAAAGTGGAAAGTTGAGAACTAAGTCGACATACAATGTATTTCAACTTTATTTGAAACATTTCGTGACATACCGGATTTCTTGACAATTCAACTCGTATCACTAAATTCAATTTTGACTTTGTCGTCGTTTCACCTTTATTCTGATTATTTCAACATTAATCTTGAAATTTTGATTTTAATCTCGACTTCGCCAAAAGCATTTCTTCCTTCTAACATGGCCCTTATACTCTTCCGTAAGTGAGAAATAATTCACTTTAAGAGATTTTATTTGTATGTTATGTCTGTCAAAAGTGGAAGGTGGGGGTAGCGGCAGGCTTACAGACACATTTCTTTTTCTAGCTGTAAGTGTCTGAGAGTAGGGGGTACATGGCTGGAGGTCAAGTGTCTGGAGGGATACAGGCTGTGAAAAGTTTGGGAGCCACTGATTTAATGCATTTGGGTGAAAAACATCTGGGGGGGAAAGGTTCCCGAGGTCCGAAAACTAGCTTATTTATTTCAATAAGCTGTTCATATTGGACTCATGTTGTACATTAATCCATAACATCATGTTACCCAAAGGGGAGACCCCGTTGTGATCCTGCTGTCACGCTTAATTATGTGCATTTTCTCTTAAAAAGATATTTAAATAGTTGCTCTCTGCAAGTTATTTTGAAAGCACAGTGCCACAGTAGCATGAATCTGTTTTTGTCCCACATCGCAGACTTATAAATATCCTCAAAAGCTAATGATCTATGCAAATAGATCCCTGCGTTCACTTATCTAATTGAAAACACACTAGCCAATTTTGAGCATCATTTATCTATGACCTCATGTGTGTCTCCCTCACTGTGAGCGTGCACACACATGCACACACTCCTCTCCCCGTTAGACATTTTAATCAGTTTTGAGAGGAATAATTGCTCAGGTAGACATCTAAATATGGAGGTATTTCAATTACTGTGTGTCTGGCTTTAGGCAAAATATGTCTGTAAGAGATTCATCAACTAAGGCTAATTAACCTAGTATTATATCACCAGTGTGTGTGCAGGGTGTGTGTGAAGGCGCCATCATCTCAAGTACATTACTGAAGCAAGAGAATGTCCGTCATCACAGTTAGATCAGTAAAGTCTCTGCAGATAGAGTTCAGCTGTTGCTTTGCCTCCTCACATGTGCTTGCTGTAATCATCTGAAGCTAAATTAATCTCCCATGGCTCATCTGTGATTCTTGGCCCTGAAGAATCCTCAGTTCCCCTTCAAGGGGAAAGAGAAACATCTGAGGAACTTTCCTGTGAGCATTTAGAAAGCTGACGGCTGCCATGCTAATTATATCACATATTCTGAATTTCATCAATAACATTAGGGGTCACATGCAGCCAGGAAAGATGGTCATCCTGGTTTCTAAGAGTTCCTTTAAGGATAAAGTGACCTAATTGAGATTGCACTTTCTTGCTCTGAGGAAAGGAGGGTACCACATATTAAAAAGGCAAAACTTCATTGGTGAGAAATCTCTCCTTTCTGTGGTTATTTGACTGTTATTAGCAGTCTGAAATTGTTCTTTTCGAGTTCCTTCAATTTCTCCACAGGGTTTGGGGGCTTTTCAGTCACAGCTCATAATGTTCGGCTTGTTAAAGCTGCTGGTGATTTTGTCCTATCACCACATTTCTGACTTCATTTTACTGGAAAATCAGCATTAAGTTTAAGTTTAGTACTGGAGGGTTTTAGGTCTTTATATCATGGAACTGTCTATATTAGATTCCTGGTTTGCCATTGATGGTAGAGTTCTGCTCCTGCAAAATGATTTTTAAAAATGTCCCTGGTGGTGGGACGATAAGACTCTTGCAAATGCTTTACAACATTGGAGAGGTAATTTCCTCGTAGTACAACAGTTATGCCAGTGGATGAGGCACTCTTTTTTAAGGATACAATTTTTGAAATTCATTTGACAGGACAGATGGAGAGAGACAGAGGGGTGGAAGCAGACAGTGTGGGATTACTTACATAAAGCAACACCAAGTATTGGAGTTTGACCTGTGACCTGTATAGGGATGTAGATTGAGAATCAGTTTCAGGTCAGAATCAGTATCAACTGGGTAAGGTAAAGTTGGGAGTGACTTATGCTGAGGCTCTCCTTTTGTCAGGCTGGATTCGGTTCCAACCTGAGGTCCATTTGCTGCATGACTTCCACTGGTCTCTCTCCCTTTCTAAGGCTGTCCACTGTCTCTCCACTATCAGTGAATGACAAAAGACCCAAAAAAAGTACATACATAGAGGACAAAGAAGAATCAGTTCCAAAGTACCTGGAGTTACTGATGATATTTTTCCATAGGATTAGCCATTTCCCTATCACTATACCTTTCACTTCGATTTCAACCTACCTTGCAAAGAACTAATGTGCAGCAATTATAACTGACAATAAAATGGTTGAGGAAGTAGATATGGAAGAAACAAGTAGTTAAAAGTGTTATTCAACACAAAATGATGCTAAGGGGCATTTTGCAGTATTTTGACTGTAATTTTAAGATTAGAAACACCAGCAATATGCCAAACATTTGTCAATGCAGCATGGTGTGAAAATCAGAATATCAGAGGTGCAACACATCTGACCCTGTTGTCACAGGAGTCCTGTGTGTGCCTACTCTCTTAACAAAGGAAAAAGAAACACATAAAACAACTAGAAAAGTACTCTGAGAGCGCAGACCTCCGCCAGCACCACAGTCCTCTCCCATATTGTGATTTTTACCATAAATATTAGTCCTACCTTTATTTCATGTAAATATTTAGATTCCTTGACCATGAAAACATACCATTAGCAATTGCACGAAAACTGCATTTTTCATCATGGCGGATCCAGACGGTGATCCTGATCAACACCAAAATTGAATCAGTTCTTCTTTTTCCAATGCTGAAAATTTCCTGAAAATTTCATCAAAATCCATCCATAACTTTTTGAGTTATTTTGTTCACAGACAGACAGACAAACTCTCCCGAAAACATAGCCTCCTTGGTGGAGGTAATAAGGAAATTAATGAAGAAATGGATTGGCAAGTTAGATCAATGGCATTGGTATTAAGACCACTGTCACATGGCTCTACCCTTTGTTCATTGTGTGAATCCTTTACCTATGAGTTCAATAAGTACTCTGGTAGGGCAGCCTTTGTCACTTCTTTGCAGAAACTTTGCTTAAGCAACAGATGTTATTGTGTACCCTGTTGAGTTTCTCCTTGTGTGATATGTTACCGTCTACAGAAGGGATACAGAAATATTCCACATTGACAAGGTTCTCCTTTCACTTGGTATCATCAGCATAAATGTGGGGGAGTTTAAAGATCATATTCCCCTGGCAATAGTGCATCATAAGATAAGATAAGATAAACCTTTATTAGTCCCACGGGGGACATTCCAGTTTTACAGCAGCAGTAGGATACAAGAGAAATATCAGAAAAAGATTTACAAATGAAACGATGAGTGGCTAGAATAAAAATAAAAAAATAGCATAAATACAACTAAGTGACAATAAAAGGAGCTTGAACCTTTAATCAATATTCAACTTCCTTATGAAGGAAAAGAAGTAAAAAATTAAGTGGAAATAAGACTGACTGATATACTACATCAGTCAACTATATATACACAGTATTAACTATAACCAATATTTTAACAGGATTTAACAATATTTACACCACAATTTTTGGATATATCTCTATGGAGGTGGAAGTATACACAGTGTAAGAGTTAACAATATTTACACTTTAAAATTTCAGAGAGGACTCGCAGAGGATATGAAAAACTGGAAACAAAAAAAAGGCTGAATTTGGGGCATACCAAGTAAAAGAAAAAAAATACAGATTATTGCAGGCTGGAGAGGTTTTAGTTGTAGAGTTTTACAGCTGCAGGAAGGAAGGACCTGCAGGAATCATCTGCATATCGCCGCACCAGCATGAATGCTCAACATGATTCTCATTTAGTTTTATTCAAATCAGGATTGACTTTGCTTTGACTAAGTATCTGCAGGAACAAAAACTCTGCTTTATGACAAGCTGATTAATTTCCATCATCCCCATTAGCCTCGTTTACACTGTGTGTAATGCCTCTTCCAATCAGCTCCCTAAGAGTTGAAAAAGTAGGCTAATGTTGAGGGCCAAAACTGCAGCTCCTTTAGTTTCCACTTGTGGCCAGCTAAAGACCCCCATTAGACCCATTTTCACCCATGTTAGAATGCAGATTTGCACAGAAGAAATAAACATGTCTGTTGCACTGGCATGCCTAATTTGTTAATAGGATAAATATTCTGTAACTCTCTGCCTTGAGGCTCAAGGCTTGCCTTACCCCCAGTTGTTTCAAGCTTGACTCAAAGCTACTTAAAGAAAGCAGTTTTCCTTCCAAAACCCTGTTTTCACTTCCTTCAATGTTGC
>JAZDUH010000327.1:21067500-21080000 GCA_036419115.1 Scarus forsteni
AAGTGTGTGTATATACTTGATTTTCCCTTGATTTTTGACTTTTTTGCCTTTCTGCCCAGATTAAGAAAGTAGAGATTAGAAAGAAAGTAGAGATAGGCTCGGCAGTAGAAGGTAGTATCTGTTTCTTGATTCTTCCATTTGATTCATAGTGTTTCCCAGATTATTTTCAGCATCCCTATTTGAACAGCTCCCTGACTCATGGTTAACTTTGTTTGATATTTTCAATCTTACAGATTTTGTGTTACATTGTGAATTATAAGGATTAGACATACTACTCTGCTATATTCAATTGAACGAACCTGAAAATGTTTCTAGCTTGTTTCTGAATGGACACAGGAGTTCTAGGACAGCTTGATCAATCTGTTCATGACTGGGAGAAATGAGGAAGTTCAGACCTGAAGCTGGACTTCTAAAGTTTTGGGGGTGTGGCTTGACCATGATGCACCAGTTTGAGAAGACATCTGCACCCTGAGCCAGGGAAACAATGGAACAAACTGTGACGGGCAGAGGGCCGGGGCTGGGCCCCCCTTCGGTCGCCGCCTGGCCAGCCCTCTACCCTCTGATTTCCCAAATATATTTTGGATGTTTCCCTGGCTTAGGGTGCTTATTTCTTCTCAAATTCTGGTGCATCATGGTCAAGCCACACCCCCAACACCTTAGAAGTCCACCTTCAGGTCTGAACTTCCTCATTTCTCCAAGTCATGAACAGCTTGATCAGGCTGTTGTAGAACTCCTGTGTCTATGCAGAAACTAGCTGAAGACAGAAGGTTGGTTCAATTGAATAAAGCAGAGCAGTATGTCTTATCCTTATAATTCACAATGTAACACAAAATCTGTTAGACTGAAAATACAAAACAAAGTCAACCATGAGTTAGGGAGCCGTTCAAATAGGGATGTTGAAAAGTAATCTGGGAAACACTATGATTCAAATGGAAGTATCATGAAACAGATGCTACATTCTGCTGTGGACCCTATCTCAACTTACTAAATCTCACAGAGGCTTCTGCCAAAGTCTGGGCATTAAGGAAAGAAATCCAGTACATGGATATGAAGCCCACACTCTTGTGTGGACTACTCCATAGGATGCAGTCAACAGTTTTACTCAGTTATGTTTCCATTGTGTTCCTGTTTTTGCCGCATTTTGGAGCAACCCACCAGTAACATGTTGAGGACTTTTGCATAACAGCCCAACCCTTTGTTTTTTGGAAATACTAACCCTCCCCAGTTCTTGTGTGAAAAATCTGAAATTTTGTGCACAAGTCTGATTCTCAACATGTTGGTGAAATATTCGGTAATCTGCCATTGTGGGTCAACAGTCAAATTTTGGCTATTCAATCATGGCCAAGTCACACCCACCCTCGGGTCTTCACTTCCTCATTTCTTCAAGTCATGAACATATTGATCAGTGTGTCGAAGAAGTCCTCCGTCTATGCAGAAACAAGCTGGAGACATTTTCGGGATTGGTTCAATTGATGTAGCAGAGCAGTATGTCTCAGCCTGAAATTCAAAATGGGAGACAAAGTCTGTTAGACTGAAAGCACCTAGCAAAGCCGACCATGAGTCAGGGAGCCGTTCAAATAGGGATGTTGAAAATAATCTGAGAAACATTATGTGTCAAATGGAAGTATTATGAAGCAAATACAGCGTCACCTTCTTAAAATAATGGCCAAAGTCAGATTTTCAAGTTTTTCAGAAAACAGAAAAATCTTAGCCAAATAAAATGAAAATGATATATACAAATAATTTCAAACAAGAATGTTATTTCAATAGATGACAATTAACATACAAACAATGACTTTGCTCAATTTTGTTGCATCGAGTGATTAAATGACTTAGGCCAAATGATGAACATGACTTTGCGATTTACAAAATTTTGAACCTGACTAAGGCCAAATTACCGAAGGAATTCTGACTAGACAACAATGTGCATTACTCTTTTTTTCCACTACTGTGACAGACCATGGGGAAGGGGTAGCCACAAACATTTGAAGTTGCAACTAGAGACTCAAGAGACAGCAAGGTTTGGCTGTTAATGGCCATTTTAGTCAGAAATAAGATCAAACATCACAACTTTAATAACTCTTAGCTCAACCAGAAAAGTGGCAGATAACCATGTCCTCTGTGATAATGTAGTATGATTTTCCAACTCTGCACAGTAAAGCTCAACTAACAAGCTAACCAAATGAACTGAAGGCCAAGGAGGGATGCGCATCTCCTAATTTTTCCACCCAGTTTTTATTGCTGAGGTTATGAAAAACATTTCATCCCATAAATCCTCATTCATAGTTATCTTAAGTGATGCCTATTTATGTGGCTGGTGAACGGCTAACCTGGGCCCTATTCTACGAAGCAAGTTCAGCTGAGCGAGATAGCCTTGGAGCTACCTCGCTGAACTAGGCGCGGTAGCCTGCAGTCTCGCTACATGGTTCGACGATGCTGGTTATCAACCTCATAAGTGGATACAGCTTTGCAATGAGCACGTGCACGCATATAAGGCAGAGCCCGCCGCATCTGACCAATCGCGAACATGGACCAGTCTGGAGCGTCAGAGCAGGCGGGAGAGCGGAGGACCGCATACTTCACACAGGAGGAGCAGGAGGCGATCATGACAGAGTATGAAGAATTAAACATGTAATAAACGTCAAAAGCGTAAAAGTATAAGTGTATTAAAGGCCTCTTGAGATGTGACATCCCATTTTCAGAGGAATCTCATGCCTATATAGTGATAAATATAGATACTATAGATCAGGGGTTCTCAATTAGAAATGTAAAAGGTCCGGCAAATAATTTTGAGGAGGTCAAGGGTCCACAGCGTGCGTGCCATCAAAATATTGGCCTTTTTTTTAATTTTATTTTTTTTATTTTTTAATGGGTTTTTTGTAGTTTTAGGCTGGATGTAATGTACAGTAATAATCAGGGGTTATTGGAAGGCACAAAAACATTAATTTTCAGTATCACACTGATATTCTTTCTTACTTAGTATTACTCAATAAAATAAAAATAAATAATGTTCACAAAAGGTTAATCAAGTGTCTTGAGAATTCAAATGTTCACACACATCTCATAAGTAAAACAAAGTGTCCCTTTCCTTTTAGCTAAAGTAACAAAACTAAACCCTCCCACTGTTCTCTTGTAAACAACTGTCAAAACCTCAGTCATTAAGTCGGCTGATCAGCGCATCATTGTCATGGGAATGAAAGCCCATAATGCAAGCCTGAGTGCGCGCCCAGTCACACACACACACGCACGCTCTCTCTCTCTCTCTCCCTCTCCTCTCTCGGCCGGTCTAACCTCGCGTCAGTCAGTCAGAGAGAGTGGCGTGCTGTGGTTTTTATTCTGTCCTGGGTCCACAAAGAGGTGGTCCGCGGTCCGGATGTGGACCGGGGTCCGCCTATTGCGAACCCTGGCTATAGATGTACCAACCATGGATAGGAAGATCATGCTAATGTCTACATTAACAGCAATAATGATAATGGATATGGAATGTTCCTAATGAAATGGCCAAATATGTGTCATGTCTACAATTGTAGTTATTGAGGCTTCGTGACTCCACAGCAGCATTCAGTCTACACCAACGATCCCAGACCACCTACAAGACCAGAGCCAGAGACGAGTACAGGAGCAAACAAAAGGGGCAAAGGCAGATATGGAGAGAGAGTGTGTGAGAGAGAGAGAGAGAGAGAGAGAGAGAGAGAGAGAGAGAGATAGAGCCCAATGTGCCAGATCCCCCCGGCAGTCTAAGCCGATTGCATCTTAACTATGAGTCTAATTTATGAACTAATTTATAAACTAAAGGCTGGTCCCTAACTGAAAGCTTCATCAAAGAGGAATGTTTTAAATCTAACCTTAAAGGTAGAGAGGGAGTCTGCCTCCTGAACTGTGGTCGGTAAATGGTAAATGCAAGTCAGTAAAAAAACGACAGTGGAATAAAATTCAAAAACAGTTACAGACATGGACATAGTGGTTCTTTATCATATTTTGAAACTGTCCTATGCTAATACGTGAACCGAGTTTTTGTGTTTGCTGTCAAGTGTTCCAGCTGTGGGCTGCACAAAAGCTGAAAGATGTTTTTTCCAATTTTGCTGTGGACTCTTGGAACATAAAGCATTAGCCAGTCACTAGAATGAGTTTGGTTTGTGGTCATATTTAATAGAGAGGTTAGATACTCTGGCACATGCCCATAAAGGACTTTGTAGATGAAAAGTGACCAATGCCTGTCTCTCCTAACTGATAAAGAAGGCCAGCCCACTTTGTTATGCAGTATTCAGTGATGGGTTGAAAAGCTGTCAGCAGTAATGAATCTTAAGGCAGAGTGGTAAAATCCAGTGGTTTAAGTAAGCTAGCTGTGGCGTGCCTGTAGATCACATCCCCATAATCTAAGACTGACAGGAAGGTGGCTTCAATAATTTGTTTTCTTCATGAAATAGGGAAGTTTGTTTTGTGTATGTATACATAGCCCAGTTTTTGTCTTAATTTTGTAACAAGTGAACTGATGTGAGGTTTGAATGTGAATTGTTGATCCAGTCAGATACCAAGATATTTGTACTGAGTGACTCAATGTTGTGACCTTCCAGAGTAGTAATGCATGCAGTGCTATCAGCAGGATTTCTGGAACGACTCATGTCATGCCTATTGAGTGTCACCACTTCTTTGACAGTTTGCCACATAAATAGGCATCACTTAAGATAACTATGAATGAGGATTTATGGGATGAAATGTTTTTCATAACCTCAGCAATAAAAACTGGGAGGAAAAATTAGGAGATGCGCATCCCTCCTTGGCCTTCAGTTCATTTGGTTAGCTTGTTAGTTGAGCTTTACTGTGCAGAGTTGGAAAATCATACTACATTATCACAGAGAACATGGTTATCTGCCACTTTTCTGGTTGAGCTAAGAGTTATTAAAGTTGTGATGTTTGATCTTATTTCTGACTAAAATGGCCATTAACAGCCAAACCTTGCTGTCTCTTGAGTCTCTAGTTGCAACTTCAAATGTTTGTGGCTTCCCCTTCCCGATGGTCTGTCACAGTAGTGGAAAAAAAGAGTAATACACATTGTTATCTAGTCAGAATTCCTTCGGTAATTTGGCCTTAGTCAGGTTCAAAATTTTGTAAATCGCAAAGTCATGTTCATCATTTGGCCTAAGTCATTTAATCACTCGATG
This sequence comes from Scarus forsteni, assembly GCA_036419115.1. Taxonomy (NCBI): domain Eukaryota; kingdom Metazoa; phylum Chordata; class Actinopteri; order Labriformes; family Labridae; genus Scarus; species Scarus forsteni. The sequence continues at coordinate 21,072,663 of JAZDUH010000327.1, forward strand.
CGACAAAATTGAGCAAAGTCATTGTTTGTATGTTAATTGTCATCTATTGAAATAACATTCTTGTTTGAAATTATTTGTATATATCATTTTCATTTTATTTGGCTAAGATTTTTCTGTTTTCTGAAAAACTTGAAAATCTGACTTTGGCCATTATTTTAAGAAGGTGACGCTGTATTTGCTTCATAATACTTCCATTTGACACATAATGTTTCTCAGATTATTTTCAACATCCCTATTTGAAGGGCTCCCTGACTCATGGTTGGCTTTGTTTGGTATTTTCAGTGTAACAGACTTTGTGTCCCATTTTGAATTTCAGGCTGAGACATACACCCTGCTACATCAATTGAACCAATCCTGAAAATGTCTCCAACTTGTTTCTGCATAGACGGAGGATTTCTTCGACATACTGAGCAGTCTGTTCCTGACTTGGAGAAATGAGGAAGTGCAGACCTGAGGGCGGGTGTGACTTGGCCATGGTTGAATCGCCAAAGTTTGACCATTGACCCAAAATAGCAGATTACCGAATATTTCACCAACATGTTGAGAACCAGACTTGTGCACAAAGTTTAAGATTTTCCACACAAGAACTGAGGAGGATCAGTATTTCCAAAAAACAAAGGGTTGGGCTGTTATGCAAAAGGCCTCAACATGTTGCTGGTGGGTTGCTCCTCAGTGCGGCAAACTCAGGAACACAATGGAAACATAACTGAGTATAACTGTTGACTACATCCTATGGAGTTGCCCACACACTCCCTGACTCATGGTTGACTTTGTTTGGTATTTTCAATCTAACAGATTTTGTGTTACATTGTGAATTATAAGGATAAGACATACTGCTCTGCTTTTTTCAATTGAACCAACCTTCTGTCTTCAGCTAGTTTCTGCATAGACACAGGAGTTCTACAACAGCCTGATCAAGCTGTTCATGACCTGGAGAAATGAGGAAGTTCAGACCTGAAGGTGGACTTCTAAGGTGTTGGAGGTGTGACTTAACCATGATGCACCAGAATTTGAGAAGAAATAAGGACCCTGAGCCAGGGAAACATCCAAAATATATTTGGGAAATCAAAAAGGCGAGGGCCGGCCAGGCGGCAACCGAAGGGGGGCCCCAGCCCATCACAGTTTGTTCTAATGTTTCCCTGGCTCAGGGTGCAGATGTCTTCTCAAACTGGTGCATCATGGTCAAGCCACACCCCCAACACTTAAGAAGTCCAGCTTCAGGTCTGAACTTCCTCATTTCTCCCAGTCATGAACAAATTGATCAAGCTGTCCTAGAACTCGTGTGTCCATTCAGAAACATGCTGGAGACATTTTCAGGATTGGTTCAATTGAATATAGCAGAGTCGTATGTCTTAGTCTAAAATTCAAAATGGAACACAAAGTATGTTAGACTGAAAATACCAAATAAAGCCAACCATGAGTCAGGGAGCTGTTCAAAAAGGGATGTTGAAAATAATCTGAGAAACACTGTGAGTCAAATGGAATTATAATGAAGAAAATATAAATGACCACATGCTGCAGTAAAGCCTGTCTAAAATTTCTCAATCTCGCAGAGGCGTCTGCCAAAGTCTGTGTATTAAGGCACAAAATCAAGTATATTGATATGAAGCCCATACACTTGTGTGGACTACTGCATAGGCTGTCGTTAACTGTTTTACTCAGGTTTGTTTCCATTGTGTTCCTGTGTTTGCCGCACTTAGGAGCAACCCACCAGTAAAATGTTGAAAATGCCTTTTGCATAACAGCCCAACCCTTTGTTTTTTGGAAATACTGATCCTCCCCAGTTCTTGTGTGGAAAATCTTAAACTTTGTGCACAAGTCTGATTCTCAACACGTTGGTGAAATATTAGGTTATCTGTCATCTTGGGTCAACAGTCGAATGTTGTATGATTTTTATTATTATTTTAATACAAAATTAGATGCTACTATAGCACATTTTAGCCTTTTTGAAGGACTAACTTCCCCACAGACTTCTTCACTGAAAACTTGGTCTTCATATTTCATACAAAGTTAGGCACAATTTTGCCTCTTTTTTAAACAAAATTTGTGAAATATAAGAACTAACTTTTTCATGGACTTACTATAACAAAGTGACTAATGAGTTTTTTCTTTGATGGCTCTCGATCTGACGTTGGGTCCCTAAACTGGCCCTCAGTCATTCAAGCTTTGAGAACCCTGTTAAAATGTTTATAACTCTGTAGGAGTTATTATTCGATATAATGCAGTAAAAGGTATTCTGTTATTCACATTTTTATTCATACTGGATTGACCAAAAAAAGGGCATGCCTGCCATGTTTGTGAAATTCAGTGAATTCTCAGGAGTCTGCTCTCCCCCTCCCTCTCGGACTCTCTCTCTCTGCTCCTGCTGCAGGGGCGGAGTTTCTCTGTTCTGCAACCTGCACACCTGCCTCCGATCATCTCATCAACTCCCCTATTTAAGACGGCCCCTGGGAGGAACTTGGCTCAGGAGTATTGCACTCGGCCGAAATGGGCTTCCTCCACAGGGTGGCTGGGCTCTCCCTTAGAGATAGGGTGAGAAGTTCGGTCATTCGGGAGGGGCTCGGAGTAGAGCCACTGCTCCTGCGCATTGAGAGGAGCCGGATGAGGTGGCTCGGGCATCTGGTCAGGATGCCTCCTGGACGCCTCCCTGGTGAGGTTTTCTGGGTACGTCCCACCAGTAGGCAGCCCCGTGGAAGACCCAGAGACTATGTCTCTCCAGCATGTCCTGGGAAAGCCTCGGGATCCCCCGGGAAGAGCTGGACAAGGTGGCCGGGGAGAGGGAAGTCTGGGCTTCCCTGCTTAGGCTTGCTGCCCTCACGACTTAATTTTACAATATCTTACAGTGTGAGTTAAATTGTAAATTTACAGAAAATTATTGGTTAATTGCATAACTTTTACTTTTACTTTTAGTAATTCATCGTGAATATCTCCACAGCAATTTACTGTGTTTATTTCACAGTAATTTACAGCAGGTCCACAGCTAAACACTGCTGTATTACAGTAATTCCTTGGGCATGGCAACTGTGAATTTACCATAAAGTGCTGTTGTTTCAATGTAAAGTACTGTAAAACTATTACAGTAAACTACTGTGAATTAATTACAGTAAATTGCTGTGAAAATATTTACAGCGACTTGCTGTGAAAGTAATGCAATTATTAACCAGTGACATACTGTAATTTTAGAGTGAAATTTTTTACAGTGCAGCTAGCCATTTTTAAATCTAAATTCTTCCGATTGGCCTGTTTGAATAGTTAAATATCACAAAACTTCACCATCAATGTAAATTTAATGTAGTTCACTAACTTTGGTTAATAGCTGTTTCTAACTCTCATGGATTAGCTAGTCTGTGATTGGATGCAAAGGCACTGTAGAGGGTGATGTTGGGCTCTGATTTGTTGAGCAACTTGGTACTTATGCAAGGAACACACAGGCTGTGTATGCAAAAATGAGCTGTAGTCTGTGGTGCTACTGCCAGTTTGAAATGAACAATTCATTTAATAAGGTGGCGGAGCTCGGCTCCAAAGGGCTCCAGCCTACTTTAAGGCCTGGATACACATGATAATAATACAATAAACTTTATTTGTGTAGCACTTTTAAAAACAGAAGTTCACAAAGTGCTTTGACATGCAGAAACATAAAGAAAGCAAAGCACAAGATAGTTAAATCAAAGAGCATTCAAGACAAACACACAAGGCAGAATGAAATTGAGAGAGTACATGGTATAGCAACCCAGGCAATACAAGAACCATGTTATGTAAAAGGAGGACCAAAATAAAAGCTAAAAACAAAACAAACGTAACAAATACATAAAATAAAAGAATGGAATAATAAAGAGAACAATAAACCAATAAGCTTTGTTTTTTGTATGAAAAGATTAAGAGTAAGATGAAGCAAAAGCAAAACAGTCCCAATTAAAAGTAAATGAAGACACCAATCTGTTAACATAGCGTAGAAGAAATCAATAAACACAGAAGAGCTAAAATGATAAGAGCAAAACTAACGAATAAAAGGCTAAAAGAAAACGTAGCTTAAAACATGTAAGACAATAAGAGAAAAGACGTATACATATTTATGTATATAAATTACACTTATATACATTGACATACATCCAAACACAACATGAATCCACCATGAGCACAGCACTGGGCCAACCTACAGTGAGGGTTACTTAACCTCTACAGCCCCAAAGTATCTGATTTCAGGAATGCTTGCACGCTCTCCAACAAGAAAAAGTGAGCTGTTTTTCAAATTCCTCGCCTGACCATATTATTTTAAAATCTCTCTAATTTTTCTCTGATTCACGTTATAACAATAGTCTTTTGCAGAGATGATATAAACATGTTTCATTATTGATTTTTAGAGTTTTACAGCCACTCCAGCGTCATTTCCAAGAGATATTCACAATTTTTATTTTATTTTTTTAGGTGAGGATGACAATTTCAAATTATTCTGACTTCTGTCTTCATTTACTCTGTCCCAGTAACTCATATACTGATAATTACACATCTGGACAATATTCTCAAGTGTTACTTTACTATGACACCAAATACTTCAAATAGACCTTGTGGTTATAGAGGTGCACTCTTTTCTTTATGAGTATGCCATTTTCGAGCAGAAAGCTTTGAGAAGGGGTTGAGGCTGTAGAGGTTAACTTACTGTATAGATCTTTTTCATCAAGCTTATCAAACTACTTGTGCTTTGGCCTCATAACAATCTTCTACCCCTGGGTTCAAGTTTGTCTGAAGATGACTTTCCTCTGCAGCACCCTTGTTGTCCACTAGATGTCTCCTCCCCCCAACCCTGAACATTCAGGAGTAAGATGAGTATCACATGACATGTTACCTCTGAGGTCTTTGTGTTTTTATCTTTATTGTTAGAATGATGCCCAGTCATGCTCACATTTTATGCCCGAAGTATAAGTTTGTTGCCCTGCATATGCAGTAGATCTTCATTGTAGTCACTGTGAATCATAACCACTTACCTTTTGCCCCAGGCTGCTGCCATGACAACCCTGTTGTTTGTCATAATAATTCTGTCAAATTGCTAAATCAATGACAAATGATCCTGATAAACAGAGAGCAGTCTCTTAACACCACTCAACATTGTGATTATGTCATTATTTGCTTGTAGGATATCAATATGTGCCTGCATGTGGTGACAACATGCTAATTAATTAGCATATTTCTTGGCTAGCTTAATGAATACAGCTTCACTGACTAATTAACTACCTACAAGAAAATGTGTCACAGGGAGCCGAGACCTCCCCCATCCCGCCTTTAGATGGCACCCTCCTCACAGCAGAAGAATCCTCAGTTTACAGACACATTTACAGTGTTTATATTTCCTGTTTATGCATCTGTTTGCTTTCATAATGTTTTTGTTTTATGTCCCCAATCAACCCAACGCTGATGAGCAGGACCATCTGTGATGAGCTGCTGTGTGGTCATTGACCCATCTGTGAGCTGCTCCCTCTGTCTGTCTGTCTGTCTGTCTGCATGTCTGATAGTCTGATGGGGTTAATGGTGACTGACCTCGTGAAAGAAGTCAACTGGGAGTCTCGTGTCGGCCATTGTACTCTGCAAAACCCTGTTAGTGAGTGCCTTAAATTAAAGCTGATGTGAGTAGATTTTAGATTGTTATAGAACAGACGGACATTAAAAGAACAATGTGTAGATTTTTACATCCCAACATTGAAGTTGATGTAAAGAAGAGATGCACAAAAAAGAAGATAACTGTCTGATATGTGAATTAACTGTATCAGCAGATATGCACATTTTTTCTATTATTACCACCAACATTTCAGCCATTAAACAGGCATATGACCTAAGATATTTCCAACAAGCCAGAATTATAGTAGTAGATGCCAATGTTTTTGTTGTGGTGGCTGACATAACAAAATATGGACATTTATCATGGCAGGTGGTGTGGCGAAATTGTACTCAAACTGATGCCAACAGTTGAATGTAAAGGCCTAATGTTCTGGTGTGTTTGACTTTTTTGTCATGTCTAAGGTGTGTATCAAGCAAGGATTTGATTTAAGTTGAATAAAAAATGAAAGTTTAGGCCCCATCCACACAAAGAAAAACCGAGGTCTGAACGCATAGGTTTTTTGCCGAATCTGCGTATCATCCATACAAAGACGGCATTTTGTGGGTCTGTAAACAACCATTTTTGAAACCAGGTTCCAGAGTGGAAAGATTTTAAAATGCCGTATACTCAGCTCCGTGATTACTGGCTCTCCGCAAGTTTTCAGATACGCTTACATCATAGTTTCATATCTTCATTGACACGCATGCGCCACACGCGGCAACGACAACAACAATGGCAGTGTACGTGAAGCATATGTGTTGATGAAGCTAGTGACCCTACTATCCTTGTTGCAGCAAAATCTTCTTTTCAATCATCGCCAAGTAGAACAAACAATTATCGAGGACACATTACGGCACTTTATGATCACTTTATCACAATCTCTGTTTACAACTTTTGCTGCAAGTGCGCATGCCCACGGTTGTTCTGCTTGTTTCTGTCATTTCGTTACAGCGCCCCAAGAGTGCTGGCATGTGTTTTACAGCGTTTTGATGCGTATCAAGTGCATTCATGTAGACGCACACATTTTCTGAGACGCCTTCGTCTTTATGACAATCGTTTTGGAAACTGTTAAGCATTTTGTCCTTGTGTGGATGAGGCCTAAGTCTCTGTAAAGCAGAAAAAAAAACAATATGATAATATCAATATTCAGCCCTTCCAATTTCCCCTTTCAGCCAATTTCCAGCCAACTTCATTCCAATGGGAGTCGCCCCACCTTAAAATTTCTTCATAAACATTAGAAGTTTAGATCTAGAGCCAGTCACATGGGGCAATTTAAATATTTGCCTTCTACTTTCTGGGGTTCTCATGTTTACCATCACTGGTTTGACTCTTAATTTATCCAATAAAACAGTATCAATTTCAATTGTTTTTGGGGGTTGAATTCATAGTTTTAAAGTTAATAATAATAAAGACTGATTGTGTTGTAGGGTTATAACAATGGATTCATTTTTTCTAAATCAAATTGTCAGAGTTTGATAGTGTTCTGGGGGACAGTTGTTTAGCTGTGAGGGGCCTGATCTGGGCCCTGAGCCACATTTTGATGATCACTGCTATAGAAGCTAAGATGCAGCTCTTTTTCCCTCCCATTTGGAAAGGCTTGGATCTAAGTGGTGAGAAGGCTAAAGGAGGCTATGATAATAAGATCAGTGCTGATTGGCTGTCTGGACAATGTCTAATGGGGGTTTAAACAGTCATGTGTCTCCCTAGGATGAGCAGAAAACATACATGTTGGTGGAGGCTGTACAGCT